>WNWK01005255.1:15000-124031 GCA_009830355.1 Cherax destructor | reverse complement strand
GGAACACGCCTGGACCCTAAGACCCTTCGTATTGCAGTGGCTCTCGCCTTGCTGCCCCTATTCACACGGAATATACGTGTATTTGCAGCGATGCGCAAGCCGACCAATATGGTCTACATGGTCTTAACTGTTCTAAAACCAAGGGGTTGGCATGCAAGACACAATGAGGTCAACGACATCATAAAGAGAACCCTTGCCAGCTGGATGCCCAGCCGAGAGAGAGCCTCGATCACTAGCAGCCAACAACGCCCACAACCCAGCAAACCGCCCCGACGGGATCACCATCTATCCTTGGAAGAATGGCAAGCTCTTAGCATGGGATTATACCTGTGTGTCGACACTGGCTGACACCTACATCCATCACAGTGTTTGGCGACAGGGAGGAGCTGCTGACCACAGAGAGGAGTACAAGATCGGCAAGTACAGGGACATAAGCCAACAGTATAAATTTGTCCCAGTGGGATCAGAGACCTTGGGAGCGTGGGGAAAGAGTGCAACACGTTTCCTTAAGGAGCTGGGTTCCAGACTCATCGACACCACCAGGGACCCAAGGGCAGCCACGTTCATGTTCCAGCGTCTCAGAGGGGAAACGCATGCTGCATACTTGGCTCGCGTCCGGCTTCGGAGGAACTGGAGGAGATTCATAATCTTTGACATATTGTACCATTGTATTCATGTTTGTGTTTTCTATAAATGTATTCTGTCTATTAATAAAGCATTTATATGCATGTATGTGTGTATATAGGATGGGGTGGTAGGAGAAGTGGAATATTCAAATGGCTTCAGAAAGAAATCCAAATATTCTTCCTTGAAGCCTTTTATCCACTTCTCCGAGGCTATGGAGTCCCACAATTTGCACTAGAGGGGGACCCCATCTATATATATATATATATATATATATATATATATATATATATATATATATATATATATATATATATATATATATATATGTTCAGAAAGAAATCTAAATATTCTTCCTTGAAGCCTTTTATCCACTTCTCCGGGCAATGGGTCCCACAATTTACACCAGACGTGGACCCCATATATATATATATATATATATATATATATATATATATATATATATATATATATATATATAGTGTCGTTAATCTAAGTTTGTCCACGTCCTCCTTCCCTTTCCTGACTACTTTTCCATTATTCTCTCCCTTTTTCTTTCTCATCTTCTCTCTTAATTATCTTCTCCTATCTCTTTATTTTCCTCTCAATGTCTCTTCGTTTACTCTCCCTGTTTGCTCCTCATTATCCTCTCCCTGTTACCTCCCCTTCCTCTCTCGGTCTCTTTCTAATCTTTCTTTCAGTGATTCCTTCCCATGTTCCTCTCTCTGTCTTGCCTTCCACATACTCCATGCCTGCACCCCCTCCCCATCCATCTTCCCCTCCACCCTCTGGCTCAGCCAGTGGCATCCCAAACCCCCCTCGCTAAGATTGAATATTTGGCAACGGATTTTTACACGCTATTTGGCTATAATGCGATTATTGCGTGACATTTGACAGCATGATGAGGGTTTGCTTCTGGTGTTTAATTGTCACTCTACCTCACGGGAACGCAGCTCTCAGCTGGTAGGTAGGACGGAGGTTAGGGTGGCAGCATGGCTCTCAGCTGGTAGGTAGAAGAGAATGGATAAGGAGTAGATGTCTAAACTTGTCGGTATTAGCTAAAGATTGTAATGTACAATTCCCAGATTGTCGGTAGGATGGTTTTAGGGGTATGGAGCTATTGCACTTCGTTAGTAAGTATGTAATTAAGTTTTTTATTTATGTATTTTACATAATTTGAAAGTTTTACAATGATTTTATATATTCACTGATGTAGAATTTAACCCAGAATATCCCAATAATGTCAAACAATGAAAACAAAAATGCCTTAATTTCCAGTGGGTTCATCCGGATCTCGAACGGTGCCAAAAATTATTGCAAAACGATGAACATCTCCAGAAACGAAGATGCTGAGAATCATTTGTTACTGTTTCTTCAAACACCATCGTACAATACACAGGGAGTTTCAATATCTCTGAAGTTGCGGTTCATTTTAACCTTAAAACGCCAAGACACAGCAATCAAATAACTTACATTACCACTAACAAGCCACTCCACATTTGCCTGACAACCACAACTACCACCACCACCACCACCACAACCACTACTACTATTGCTACAACTTCTTTACTGCACTTCAAACATGACCACAACTTCCACGGCAGTCAAGGTAAATTACATCACTAGCAAGCCCCGCCCACGCTAATGCAACCATTACTACCACTTCTTAACACCACTATACTTCAACCTTCTGAGTCCCTGATCAAGTCTCTTGTCTTATCTCTGTATTAGACTGATGAAGCCCCTGGAGGGCGAAACGTCTATAAAATAAAGATAGTACTAAGTTGTTGCACGTACAGTATGTCTTATTCACTAGTACTGTTATTATTATTGACATTAATAATAACAGTACTGTTGAATATTATTATTATTATTATTATTATTATAATCATAAAAATAATATAATTATTTTATTATTATTATAATTATTATTATAATCATAAAAATAATATAATTATTTTATTATTATTATTATTAGTATTATTGTTATTGTAATTATATTATTATTATTTTGAATTCTCTTTAACACCAACATCTCTATTACTACCAATTATTTTTCCACTACTTATTAATCTTCTTGACAAGGTCTAAAAGAGCCGTTAAGAACAGACGGCCAGTGAGGCAGAGAGGTTACTTGAGCCATTAATATGGCACGTCGAGGCAGAGGTCAGATCGTGTTGGGTACGTACACCCACAGTCAGCTGCTGCTGTTTGACTTACATAATGGAATCACAAGCTTGTCATGTTTACCTGTCATTTTGTGTCACACAGGAGTAGCTGCATGCACGAGGTGATGAAGCCTTTCAGTCTGCCTCTAATGTCAGCATTTGTTAGAAGTTCAAAAGTTTCGTAACAGCAGCGTTGGCATTGTTACCCGAGGGAGCTGCTAGAGAGGGATGGGGGGATTCGATCAACCAGAGAAAATGAAAGGAGGAAGAGGAATAAAGATAAATATTATTTTATATATAAAGAACTTAAATTTCCATAAGTGTTTTATATAATTTATTTCTGTTTTGTTTTTAAATGAGATGGATATGTGGTATGGATACAACTGTGCTTGCTTAATCAGCGAGCGGGTTAGTTCCCGTCAGGAGATATGCTCCACTACCATTTCCTCCGGCTTTTAATACGAAAAACACATAAAATAAACAAACGATGCGAGGAGTGCAAAGGAGGGTAAAATGGAGATATAGTGAGAAGAAAATAGAGGCATTATGCGTGTTAGATTAATACAGCATTGAAATTCCCACGAATGAGGACATTTCCTTGTCATTAAAAACCAAATAAACTGCTTAGCTCTTGGTTCATGGGCTCTAGAAGACAGAAGCCACGCAGTCAATGTCCAAGAAATCTTCTACACTAATTAAAGGTGATTCAGCTTCAGGAAAGGGAAGACTTGGAAAACAAGAGAAAATATTAGAAACGACAGAAGCACAAAATGCAAGCAAGAGCCTCAATATCCTTCGTGATAATATATATATATATATATATATATATATATATATATATATATATATATATATATATATATATATATATATATATATATATATATATTATTCAGACGGGCCTAAATATGCCCATATTTGCTAAACTCTTACGAGTAAGAAAACAAATAAATGAAAAGTAAAAGCGTGTTAAAACAAAAACAGTGTATTACCAGAGGAGGAATGTTTTGTGCGTCACACACGAAGCTGGTGGTACTAATGTCAATCCGGTTTTCCTTATTTCCTTACTAACTCTTCTCATTTCTGATGCGGATTTTGCATGCAACAAGCAAAGTTTAATTGTTCGCTGGGTAATAATCTTAACACAGTTTTCTGCAGCCACCGCTGGCCGATTATTAATGACACAGAATAAATTTACACGAAGGATATTGAGGCTCTTGCTTGCATTTTATGCTTCTGTCGTTTCTCTGTATTTTCTCTTGTTTTCCAAGTCCTCCCTTTCCCCGAAGCTGAATCACCTTTAATTAGTGTAGAAGATTTCTTGGATATTTTCTGCGTGGCTTCTGTCTTCTAGAGCCCATGAACGAAGAGCCAATTATATATATATATATATATATATATATATATATATATATATATATATATATATATATATATATATATATATATATATATATATATATATATATATTGAGCCAATTCTAACTTATATTTCCATTTATTACGTTAGCTACAAATACAGTACTCTCCCTACCAAAGATCACCAGGAATATTACTCATCGCTAGGAGTTCAGCCGCTGACTTGATCATTAATGTTACAAGGACGACATTACCGAGGCTGACAATTTAGGTTACCTTGAGAAGCCATTCATCAGTATACTGAAATGTTGCAGCACACGCCAGCCACACCTCTTGAGTACAGCCACTGGCCTTCACGGTGGAAGCAGCGCAGCCAGAGGCGGCTCCCACAGGCACTTTCAAGGAAGGTGCCAACAGGCTGGTGAAGGGCTTTTGGTAAGAGGAATCAGAGCTACCATCCCTTTAGATTTAACCTGATTTCTTCCGACTCCCCAAAAAGCTGCATGACCCGTATGAGTTTAGCGCCTCCCTATAAAAATATTAATAATAATAATAATCATAATAATAAAAATAATTATAAACAAAAGGTAAAATACCGTGACTCGAACAATACACAATAATAATAATAATAATAATAATAATAATAATAATAATAATAATAATAATAATAATCCCCCCACTACCACTTCCTCACCAGAAAAGTTTACATTACATACCTTAGTTGTTTTTGTGTTCCAGGGCGGTGCAGGGGTAAGTCTTACTCTGCAGTGTTTACTTTGATTGCTTTATTATGCACTCCATACGTATCTTGCGGCCGCTAGAGAAAACATTACCGAGTAACATATTTGCCCCAGTTGGTGGTAAGTGTCCAGTTGATAATCATTTCCCAGCTGTAGCAGTGATATAGGTAGTACTCTAAATTCTCATAAAACTTGTCATTGATCAGCTACATTTGACTGTTTCCCTTTACGAATACAGATGTGCGGTTTATATTAAGAGTGGATTTCTGAATTATAATAGTGTACGTGACTGTTGTTCGTGTACGTGCGTTCACGCGTGTGCGCGCGCTGGTATATTGTTTGTGAACGCTAGTTTCTGTGTGTGTGCGTGTCTATTGTTTGTGTATCTATAGTGTTTATGTGTGTGTGTGTATTGTTTGTACGACAGGCCTTCTTATGTCTACGTGTTCATTCTTTGCGTACATGAGTTCATGTGTATTCGCGTGTCTATTATTTGTGCAAATGTGTACCCGAGCGTTTTTTTTTTCTCCAAGCCAAAAAGAAATATATATCTCAAAACCGGAGCATGAAGCTCCTAATCTTGCCAACGATCACAGGTACAACCAGCGGTTGTTTAAACCGAAAGATTTAGGTGAATCAATATCCACCCAGCTTGGTCAAATAACTTTTTTTTATGTACACAAACGTACGTTGTATATAAAGAACAAAAAGGCTCAATACAGTGAGTGGAACAATGCACAAATAACCAGCGCACAGGAGAGAGTAGCTTAAGACAAAGTGTGACTTTGTTAATGGTCCAAGTGGGACCGAAACGTCGTCGTAAGCTCCTCTCTTGTATGTGCGGGTTATTTGTATGCATTGTGCATTCTATATATAAAAAATATTGAATTTATATTCAGTCTAAGAGAGCATAAAGAATTCCTCGCACTTAGAGAATCTTCTGCAGATTAAAAAAGAAAAATCCCCTAAGAGCATAACTGGCCATTGTCTGTTAAATTGTATTTACGCAACCCATCCACCTCTTTGACTATGGACAAAAATTATGTTTTTTTTACAAGAACTTTGTTTTTGAGTTTATGATTTAATTGCCTCTACGTGTTTGTTACGCCCCTTGCCGATAAACCCAACAGATGCGGTAAAAAAATGTGTATGTTTGGCTTTTTCACATAACAATATATTATCTGTATCTTCATTAATAGCTAAAATAAAGGTATTCTGCTTTATAATATTATCTGGCCATGAGTTAATTAGCTGTGTTAATAGGTAGAAAATGTTTTATCAATTCGAATGTCTGTCTGTCAACAAGCCTTACCTGAATCAGTTCATACCCACCTCTGGTCGAGGAAGTGTTTCGTATATTGGAGCTTGGTCGTAGACTCCGACTGAGAGTACTTAGAGATCCAAGGAACTTTAGACGGCCCCTTGGACAGATGTTTCTTGGACTGAGAGGCGGTTGAAGAGTTAGCTGTATTTGAAAAGCTATGAAAATAGTGAATGGATCTAACCGTTATATGTTTAATTGAAATTAATGGGAAAATAGAATAGTTGGAGATTTCTCTAAGAACTCTTTTATATGTATTAGTGTTGTGTTAAAGTTAATTCGGTTTATGTTAAGATGAGTGGAGTGGATACTCTCCTATCATATTAAGCTCTTAGGAACTAACATATTTGATGTGATATTCCTACAGACTTATTGTTGCTGAGTCTAGAGAAGTGTTAACATTGGCTGTGCCGAATATAATTATTTAACTTGACCCAACCGGTGTCCTAATTGATTATCATTTAAGAATGATAGATGTTTTCACTCATATTAGCTACTAAATGAGTTCCTTGTTTTAATAGTTAATGTATTAATGAAATAATGGAAACAGTGTGATTATTAAGAAACTTAATAAAACCCAAAGAGAAGCTATAAAGGTTCATTCTTCCTAAGAAATGACAAAACCAAATGATTCCTTTTAGAAAAAGACCTACCTGTTTTTTTTCGCTTGTTACAGGAAGGGTCATAACAGGCATAAATAGGGCCCTGGACGTAAGTGTTTCCCCGTCTTTTGTTGCATTGACGGAAAAATTATAAGTAAGGGAACGATGAGTACACAGAGAGAACTAAATAAGTGTTAGTGTTAACGGACCACGACTCTTCAACTCCCTCCCATCATGTATAACAGGGATTACCAACAAACTCGAGTGACTCCTCAAAACAGTTCCTGATCAGCCTGGTTATGGTGCCTATGCTGGGCTACGGGCGGCCGGCACTAGTAGCTTGATCAATCAGGTCAGCAACCAGGAGACCTGGTCTGGAACCGGGCAGAGGTCATCTCTGGAAGCGACTCCAGGTAAACATTCCACTCCGTTAGGCAGTTTTCATTTGATTTTAATTAAGTTATTTTTAATTTACGTTAACCTAACATTAACGAACTTTAATTAATCTAACCTAACCTAACCATACCAAACCTTCTTTCTTTTAAACTAGCATAAAATATACATGGAGAAATCTGACTGAATTCGTATAGTAAATGTATAATTGTTTTCTTAGGACTTCAGGTTGCTACACTGAAGATCTCACAAACAAAACATGTTTATCCAAACTATTCTGATAGTTTATCTACACTATTCTGCTAGTTTATCTACACTATTCTGATAGTTTATCTACACTATTCTGATTTATTTAAAATTCATCCGTCTTTCAAGTCAGACAAGGGGACCATGACCGGAAGATAACTAAAATTCTCTATAGTAAAACATTATTTTCAGCATGTTTCAGGGATGTTCTTCCACACATAATTTACAGGTTTTTGGTGTCAGACGAATGTCTGGTCGGTACGTCGAAGCAGTTAAATGTTTTTTCGTGCGACCTCAAAACACGGTCCGAGAAGACTTAAGAGGCGTGATTTGTCTTCCTGTTTCTTGGTACTGTTTCTGTTTGTGTTGTTAAGAAGCTGTGATATGTCTGAAATAGAACTTCATATCTTCACACACTTCCACGTCATTTTCCATATATAGGTCGCCTTTCTTCTTCGGGTTTGCTACGTAACCTTTTCTGTTTTGTCTTTTATTATATATATGTTTTGTAGCTTTGCTTCGTTTTTCGTTTGGTTCCTACGTTACTTCCGAATTACTTTGCTCCCGCTCGCCTTATACTGATAGTTATTTCCTATTGTTAATCGAAATGTACGTAAATAAAGTCAATCTACACTTCGTTAATTATTTGCCAGAAAATCTGCCTTAGAATATTTCTCCTATCTGTTGCTAGCCTTGCAACATTGCATAGCTCCTGACGACTCACGGAGATTGCGAAAGATCTTGAGCTAAAGATTACCATCCCCACGTGGCTTGTTCTGCATACACTATTATAAATATTGAACTTGTAGCGTTTTAATTTTTTTTTTGCTTATTATATATGCACGAATGTTACTTCAGTTATTATAAATAATAGTTACTTTATTCTTCTGTCCTGTAACCTACATTAATTATGCAATAGTTTATTGTTTATGGGATATGCTATTGATCGTGCAATACGTAATTATCAGTTTTGTAATTTATTAATAATTGATAATAAATTTATATTAAATCATTATCCGCACGTAATTGATCATGCCATATTTCATCGATTATGCAGAAATAGATCGTTGATCATAAAAAAAACACATGTCACTGATCACACAATAACTGGTCATTGGTCATACAATAACTAGTCATTGATCATGTAATAACTTCCCTGATCATACAATAACTGGTTATTGATCATACAATAACTGGTTACTGATCATACAATAACTGATCATTGATCACACAATAACTAGTCACTGATGAACTTAGTTTGATGGATTCGTTGTTTGCAAATTTCGCAGAAAAGTTTCCATGATGATGTCCTCCCACGCCACACTACCCTACAAACTAAGCCACTGAGTTTGCAAAATGTTCTGCGTGTAATCTTACTGGTGTACCCAAGAAATCGTGGATTTCTCATTTATTGCTTACACAACGATTTCTCAAACTCTATCATAAATTAAACATTTTAAGTCGCTTTCTGTGCTGTTATACCAACAATTACTTAAGAAAATTAATAATAATTTAATATATGCAAATTGAATCATTTGTATTCACAACAACCGTACAGTCTATAAGAGTCTGCATTACCATACTGTTTCATGCCTTGTTGAGCACAGGAAGTCTTCTGGGAGTCCAGCGTGTAAGTTCACAAAAGCTTGACATGTATTGAGCACATTACACTTGGTGACCATGGATAAGGTCACAACATGTGGGGTGTTGGCGATGAACTCTGGCCGCTTGGTTCATCGTGTACACCGTCACTGATTTAATGTGAGTGTACTGGCGGTGTAAATCAGCTGTAAAACGTGTATTTGTAAGTTAGAACGTGTCCATTCTTCCTCTCTACGACTTATTGCAAGGGAACATGCACTAGCTTTTTGTATTCTTTACCCGTAGCTGTTTTTTTGTGTATGTGTGCAATGTGTGTGTGTTTGTGTGTGGTGTAATTATAAGGGAGAATGCAGAAGCAGAGCAGAGCTTGAGGTGTCTTGCCTTTTTTATTA
Organism: Cherax destructor; assembly: GCA_009830355.1. Classification (NCBI taxonomy): domain Eukaryota; kingdom Metazoa; phylum Arthropoda; class Malacostraca; order Decapoda; family Parastacidae; genus Cherax; species Cherax destructor. The sequence continues at coordinate 114,584 of WNWK01005255.1, read as the reverse complement.
ATGTATCTTAATTGTTTTTAAATATTTCCAATTGGAGTTGCACAAGCAGGTTTCTCCAGGAGCGAAGTCCACTCCTCAACCACTCTTCTTTCTTCAATCATTTGCTCTCCGCATCTTCAGCAATTTTACATTGTGTCCTCTCGTCTTTAAGGTCCTTCTTTACAAGAGATGTTCTTTACCTGTTTCTTCATATTTTCTCATAAACCATCATATTAAATGTTAATACAGGAATATTTAGCGTTTACAGTTTTGGGTCACAGCTCATACTTGTAAAATTCTGAACTCATAGTGATCAAGCGTCAGCTACTGGTACCACTAGTTGGTTTCAACCCTTTTTAGTCTCTCATAAGTACCTATTTTTGAAACAATGTATGGAGTACGATTACCCTTGCCACCTCACCAACCTCATTCCATTGTTCACAATTACTCTTCAGTAATAAACTCTTCGTGGTATCACAGTTCTTTATTTGAGTGTTCATAGCATTTTTCTACCCAGTTATTTTGGTCCCTCCTTAGAAAACAGTCTGTCTTCTGCCTTGTCACTCCTGAGGAGCATTCTGAACATCGTGACCATGTCTTTCATCGTAACTCATTTACCTTACCTCCAGACCAAGTGTGTTAGTCAACTACAGCATTTTTAAAGTTTCCATATAATGTGTGACTTGGGTGAGAGATTCACACTGCATGTAGAAGCCCACTGACATATATACCAGTTTGTTTTGCACAGCGCTCTAATTGTTTCCGTATTTCCAGTCAGTTGTTCTGAGTCTCTCCCTCTCTGTTGTGTTCTGATTTCCTCAGTCATTGACTGGTTTTGTATCCAGCCGCTACTATTATTAGTTAGTTAGTTCAGACTCTCAGGTAAAGACCCACTAGGGGCGAGGGGGAAGTGGGGACAGAAGAAGAATAGCCGGTGAGAGGAAGAGCTGAAGTAGAAGAGAAAGAGTCAGGACTAAACCCAACAGTCTAACTACTTATGGCGCTACTATTATTACAGCAGCAAATAATGGTGGTCATTAGCCTTAACTGAGATTTTTGTACTTAGTCCCTCATATATTACTATTATTTTATAAAGGAAAGACATACGGTGACTGGAAACGTTATATATATATATATATATATATATATATATATATATATATATATATATATATATATATATATATATATATATATATGTCGTGCCGATTAGGTAAAACTGGTCAATTAGCAAGAACTCATCTAAAATTAAGTCCTTTCTAAAATTTTCTTTATACGTTTAAAGATATATTTTTTCATTTATGTTAATGTAAAAATTTATAATATTGTACCAAGAGAAACTTTGAAAACCTCTAACCTTATTACAACAATATATATATATATATATATATATATATATATATATATATATATATATATATATATATATATATATATATATATACGTTATCTCCGCAAAATACTGCACAGTGTTCTTGAGTATCTTTGCTCAGCTTGTGTTTGGTTGGTTCCGGAAGCAACTCTCAGTTCTCCCAGTCAATTACTTTGTGGTTGAAGTCACCCAGAATTAGTAATCTTGCACTCTTCTTATGATATTTATTGTGACCTTGTTGATATCATTCTCTTTCGTCGCTTCCTGTTGTTTAACCACTGTGATAACTACTCTGGGTCCACCACTTGTTAGAGTACATGCTATTGCCTCTGTGTGAGTGTATAAGTATTTCATCTCCCTCTCTATCTTTCATTTTCTCATATATATATATATATATATATATATATATATATATATATATATATATATATATATATATATATATATATATATATATATATATATATGTGTGTGTGTGTGTGTGTAATAATGTTAACGTACCTGGTGTCTCTCACCAAGGTAGGAAACAAAAAAAATCATCTTTCATTCAATAGCTGTATTGCGAGAAGTGCTCAGACGTCACAATTCAGACGATCTTTCTAAGGGCAATATCCCTCTCTCTCCTTCAGAGCGTAACTGCAACATCCTTACCTCTCCTTTATAATGCAGACACTGTACTTTCCACTTGTAGTACCAATGTCTGGATAACCAGGCTTCAGACTTGCTCACACTTCAACCATAAAAACCACTTATATCTATTTAAAATGTACACACACACACCCTTGCTGAATGTTCATTCCTCTACCATTTAAAACCACTTTCAGTTACCTATTCTCACCCATTAAAAGAACAACCCTGAATTATGGTTTTTGAAACCTTATATAATCTTCTAGCTTTTGTAAAATATTCACACCATATACCGCTTTCAAGCGCGACATTTCCACTACCTCCAACTTCCTCCTCGCTGCAACGTTTAAAAATCATGCTTCACACCCATATAAAAGTCTTGGTGTTACTTTACACTGGCATGTTCCTCTTTTGCCTCCGTAGTTAAGCTTCGTTCTTTCCACAGTGGTACAAAATATATATGACAGTTATGAGAGGGAAACAGGAACTTTAGTTTACCCAGTGCAAATTCAAGTAGGTAATCTCTCTCGCTCGCTCGCGCCCACACACACACACACACACACACACACACACACACACAACATACACACACACACACACTATTCAGTGAATTCAACTGGGCCTGGGGCTGTGATTCGAGTTTCGCAAACACAATTCTGTGAGTACAAATGGGCCATGAGCTGAGACTCGGCCCACGCAAATACAACTCAGTAATTACAACTCTCTGAGGACCACTAGGCCATGAGGATCGACCCCTTCAAAGATAACTGGGTTAGTACAACTGGGTCCTAAGCTCAGACTTACAAAAATAAACACACGCACTCGCATAAAAAATATACATACACGAACATTAACACAATCATACAAACACATTCACAAACAAATGTAAGCACAAATACAGACAAGTAAACATGCAAACACATACACACCAATAAACAAAAACGAGGCAAGAAGGCTATGAATCGACCCATGCAAGCACAATTAGGTGCCTACAGCCGAGAAGGAGTACAAACACACCCTCCATTGTTATTAGAAGTTATAATCATCAGTGAGTACAACACTTGTATCGCACCGCCCATTTTAGTTCATTAAGTGGATCACCTTGAACTTCAACAGTATAACGCGATAGGTGGCGTGTGCAGGACCCGTATACCACACGTTTTTTTAAGTGATCAAATATAATATTGTTCGCGAACCTCTAGTACACTAGAGTGCGGGTTGGCAGATCGTCAACAAGACTTTGCTGATAATGCTGCACTTACTGCCCTATCATTTCTTGTTCTCGTGTCGCATTTACGCTCGTTTTGGCTGTAGACTGCCGATGGTGCCTCAGGGTGTGTGTGTAACGTGAGGCCCATGTATATTTCTTCAGCTTCATCTAATTTCTCGATTCAATTTCAGATAAGAGATCTGAATAGTTCTTATCAAAGAAATAATGAGTTCATTTTCATTTAACTTGAACAGAATTCTATATATATATATATATATATATATATATATATATATATATATATATATATATATATATATATATATATATATATATATTTAAATGCATTTTATTTTTAAATTACGTCATCTATAATTCCTGACAAACACTAATGACGTTAATTTCTTTGGACCGTAAGTGCTGTTTTATAGATCCACTTATTTCTATTGCATAATTTATGGCACAAACTTTGACCTTGTGTTTATACTCAGTAAACACTCGCTGACAACTACCATCACGAAAATAACAGTGTAATGTAAACAGTCACGACACCGCTACATAAGCAATAAGAATAACATTGTATTTTTTTATTGAGCCATTTTTCATGGTAAAAGTGACACTGGAATTGCTTTTTTGCTCTGTTCGTTCAGTTAGTGCCCAAGCGATAATGTCATTTTTGGAAAGCTGATGGTAGTGGGGTGGGAGTGGTGTACGTTGCGTAGGTAGGTGGTACGGGTGCCAGAGGGTTGTAGGTAGTTGTTAGGCTGCAGGTGGTAGTACAGGTTGCAAGTAGGGCAGCTGGTAGAGATGAGTGAGAGTGGTATGGGTGGCTTGGAAATGCTGTAGGTAGCGGGGTTAAGGGGATGATGCGTTAGGCGTTATAAGTCTTTTTTATTATTATTATTGTTATAGAGCAGTATTAAATTTCTGTCAATAAAAAAATAAAAAACTTAATTTAAATTATTAAAACAAACGTTTCTTTCAGGGAAGAGATTGATACGTTTATTTTCAATAGGTATCCTCGAAGAAAAAGCTAATTATACTACTACTACTACTACTACTACTACTACTACTACTACTACTACTACTACTAATACTACTACTACTACTACCATCACCACCACCGCTGCTAATAATAGTAGTAATAATAAAAATTATAATGATAAAAATGAGTGTGTGTGTTTTGTGTGTGAGTGTGAGAGAGGGAGTATTGCGAACACATTTATCCTAACGTATTCATGATACATGTATTCATGATACATGTATTCATGATACATGTATTCATGATACATGTATTCATGATACATGTATTCATGATACATGTATTCATGATACATGTATTCATGATACATGTATGTATTCATGATACATGTATTCATGATACATGTATTCATGAAAAACATGTATTCATGATACATGTATTCATGATACATGTATTCATGATACATGTATTCATGATACATGTATTCATGATACATGTATTCATGATACATGTATTCATGATACATGTATTCATGATACATGTATTCATGATACATGTATTCATGATACATGTATTCATGATACATGTATTCATGATACATGTATTCATGATACATGTATTCATGATACATGTATTCATGATACATGTATTCATGATACATGTATTCATGATACATGTATTCATGATACATGTATTCATGATACATGGTTCGAGATAACACTAAGAGAAATGCAATAACACACTGTAACTGAGCTCCTCAACCGGACAGGTGATTGTCAATATCCAATACGTATTTAATTTCAGAAACTCTGGTACAGGTTATGAGACGAAACAATCACCATTAAATCCCACATTGTGAAATCAGAAGATAAGCAATACCAGAACACTTGAGGCTAAACCAGTCAACAAGAGAAAAAAACAGTTCTCGAAGAGGAGCCTCAGTTTTTCAAGTACTGTTCTGCTAATGTCAATAAAATAATAACACACACGAGGAGTGATAGACGACCGAAAGAAAGGAGCAAGAGGAAAGATGTAGGATGGAGGGAGGAGAAGAAAGAAGAGGGTAGAGGCAGTAGAGGCTGAGTAACACAATTCGACTGTATAATAATCATCGCCATCAATGGACGCCGCTTCAAACATCGTCATTTTTCTACAGCCTCGGCGAGCAGGAGCAGACAGGCAGAGAAAAGACTGAGCGGCGCCAACACAGCCACAGCAAACACGGCCACCACAATGGTTCATACAAGAGGTTCATTGCGGTCCAGTCTGGCCCGCCCGTGCTGAACCGATGAAGACCTCCCCCTTACCCTCCCATGTCTCGGTGAGACATCTACTCTCATGAACACAAAGTACAAAAAAAAATAGTCGTTCTTTACGGCCCGAGGATGAAAATCTCTCTTTACTCTCCGTCTCACAGAAAGAGGCATCTCCACATGAGGTGTAAGAGAATCTTAACTTAACCTTCTGTGTCTCAGAGACATATCTTTCATTTACATGAGAGGAGGAACACTTCTCTGCCTTCCATGATGCAGGACAGATATCTACTCCTATCTTCTCTCTATTTAGAGCTTACATTCGACTTATTGCTCATTGCGCATCTCTAAACGATCAAAATAATTCTGAAATTTTAATGTATGTTTTGCTAAGATTAAGTAGACAAAGGCGTAAGCCAACAAGTGGTAATTTCAAACACCATTTTACACATGTAAAGTAAATATTATATTATGTAGTCCACTCTGCGTCAAGCTTCCTGTAAAGTGTCTCGTAAATTGCTGGGTTACGTTAGGTTAACTTACATAAACTTCCATTTACTCATAATTACCCAACGATAACGAAATAAAATAAAGGGGCAACTTACATCTGGCAACTGGGGGGGTGGGGGGGTGTTGCATCATTCCATCTCCAGCATGAATTTTCTCACGAATGGAGCAAGAACTGGATTATTATTATATTCCCTTCAAGCGCTAAACCTTTATGCATCATACAGCTCATGTGTAATGATATTTAATAAGATTTGATCTCATATAGGTATATATTGTCCAGAGACAATGTATACACTACGAACACTCAGTTATTTTGTACGGCTGGTTACCTGCGATCATCCAAACTACTCAGAACTCACTAAGTGAAGATGTCTCCTCTTCGAGGTCCAGCAAAATGTTCAAGGATGAGGTGGCTTACTCTCAGCCACAAGAGGTGTACGATATTTCCTCTTTACGACGCGAGAAAAAAATAAAGAAATTCTTTAATATGAAGAAGCAGGTTATACGACCCTGCAACTTCCCAAGCAACATGGTCGATCCACATTTGGAGGAAGATGCCTGTGCCTGTGTGTTTGTGTGTGTGTGTACTCACCTAGTTGTGGTTGCAGGGGTCGATTCATAGCTCCTGGCCCCGCCTCTTCACTGGCCTCTACTGGGTCACTCTCCCTGCGCTATGAACTTTATCATACCTCTCCACTACATCGCTTCCCAAGCTATTCCACTTCCTGACTGTGTTAGTTACCATTTTGTCCTAGGCACATGTCGATTAAACACTAGGACTGTTGTATATATATATGTGTTTGTGTGTGTGTGTGTGTGTGTGTGTGTGTGTGTGTGTAAGGAAACACTTCGAAATGTTTCGGCCCCGCCGGGAATTGAACCCGGGCCCTCCGTGCGTGAAGCGAGAGCTTTAGCCACCATGCCATCGGGGCGTGTGTTTGTATGTGTGTGTTTGTGTGTATTTTATGTGTATGTGTGTGTGTATGTGTGTGTGTATGTATGTGTGTATATAGTTCCTTGATAATGTGAGTAGTCACAAAAGCGCTTGGAATTCCTCTATTTTTTCATAGTGGTTGTCTTGCATATTTTGATATCACCTGTTTATGTGATCTTTTTGTATATATATATATATATATATATATATATATATATATATATATATATATGAAAACTAAAAGCGTTTTCTTAGGTGAGAGTTACGATGCTGGAGCCACAAGAAGGTTGTCTTGGGGAGGAAAGGCGTTGGAGCATGCGACGTAGAGGAGCTTCGTGCGTGGTGATGGGCGAGAGTTACGACCCTTGTGAGTTAGCGCAACGCAGGTTAAGAGGCTTGTTCAAGTGTGACGAGATAATCACACGAGGCGTTGTTCTTGATGGCTAAACTCGGTCAAGTATTTGGAGGTCAGATGTTTGAAGGAAGTTTACAGGGCCTATGGTATCGAATTTGCCTTTAATTCACTCTTTGACCTTCTCCTCTGTTATTTTAGTCGAAAACGTACGATGCTCTGAGAAACACTGTATTAAGCTTGAATAAAGCATCAACGTCAGAACTGAAGATTAAGAACAATCAGTTAAGAAACGGAGCCATGGTGGGTTAACCTTCTTACCCTCGCTACCCCTCATCTACATAATCGTTTCCTCCTTGAGAACTTGGTCTGGCAAATATGCTACTACGACGGTCGCACCGGGAAATAATGAAGCTGTATCAACAGTGTAATGTTGAAGTGACAATAGCCTGAGGAATTAAGGAGATAATTTATTATTAATACAACTTGTTTAAAGAGGAAGAGGGTCACATTGCCATTATTCTGGCAATTTTACTAAACGATGTTTCAGAATTTATCGTGGATTTTTATAATTAATGTCGAAATTTGAAAGAAGAAATGCATCATGCTAAAATTAAATGTTTTAACCTCTTAGGCCTAGTTAAATCAGTATTCATATACATCCCACAGTAATGCTTTGAGACAAAGTACTTTGTTTAATTAAGTAAAAGAGATTGTTAATTAAATACGGGTTTACCTTTTTTACTACATAAATATTTATACAGTGGCAAATTTTTTATCAATTATCATTTATTTATTGTGTGATTAAAATGCTATAAAACTATCAAATGTATTTAATAAAATATTTACTTGAAGCAATGCCATATAATATAATTCCGTGAAACATTTAAGTAAAACATTATATCAGAATTAAATATATATACGATATATAATGACAATAATATTCGATGGAGTATTTCTGCCATCTTACCTCACAAAACAAACATGCCATGCCATCCTGCGTCGGACTGAGAACAACTGGAAATAACTCTTAGATCGCTGCTCAGCAGAATATATATGACGAGGAGAACGAAACATTTGTGGCAACTTCATATCCAAAGGTAGCAAAGTTGTCTGGAAAGGAAACACAAAATGAGACAAGACTGATTGTGGTAATCATAATAATAATAATAATAATAATAATAATAATAATAATAATAATAATAATAATAATAATCAGCGCTGATTGTGATTAGTTTTCCAAGAAGTGCAATCCACGGCGTTACCAACTTATATTTTATTACAATGGATAATATCTAGAACATATTTACAGAAAACAAAACACATTTTTTTTCCAGCAAGATATGAGGGCTGGACTGCTTAGTTTCCGGTGATGAGTCGCCATTCGAAAAAATTCTGATTAAATTTAAGAATCAGCTGGAACATATTCACCAGCCGGAATGAAAAGGACCCTATCTTGCTCCAAAAGTAAAAAAAAACATAACAAATCTCCGAGAGCAAACAGAATAGGCTAGAGGAAGTCATTAAGCATGCATGAAGCTGTGATAACCTATTACACAGAGCGAAAGGCGCCTGCAAATGGGTCGGATGAACGTGGCAGAGATGAATGAGTGACCAGAGACCAACTATCCAGATGAATAGCTGGTGGATGGATGAGGCAAGTCAAAACTGGAAACAAATACCGAAAGGGTGATATTGTGTGCGAGAAAAAAATGCGTCGAACAGAAAGGGAGACGTACAAAAACATTACAATTGATCAGAGAATACTTAATGAAAAGGAGACAAAGAATTTTTAGGTAAAAGGACACAAGTGCAAGTAATGTGACATTTTATTGTGGCAACGTTTCGCTCTCCAGGAGCTTTGTCAAGCCGTTACGCTAAGGGCGTGACAAAGCTCATAGAGAGCGAAACGTTGCCACAATAAAATATCACATTAATTGCACTTGTGTCCTTTTTTATGTAAACATATTGTCGGTAATTCTACCTTCGTTGAGACAAAGAATGGCTGGCCCGGACGAGCATGTAAACAATATGGCGGAAGAGTCCATGTATCACAGAAGAGTCCATGTATCACAGAAGAGTCCATGTATCACAGAAGAGTCCATGTATCACAGAAGAGTCCATGTATCCCAGAAGAGTCCATGTATCACAGAAGAGTCCATGTATCCCAGAAGAGTCCATGTATCACAGAAGAGTCCTTGTATCACAGAAGAGTTCATGTATCACAGTTCACAGATGATGTGAAATTAATATGGAAATTAAAAACTGGGAAGGACAGGGAAAGGATTGAATATACCCTAAATATACTGCTGGGTACGTCGAAGAAGAGGCTGCTTGAATTCTAATTCAGTTAACGCATAGCTATAAAAATTCTGACGTGAGGAAGTCACGTCAATATTTGGGAGGGAAAGAATGGCAAATGTAAAATACAGAAATATGCATCAATACAGATATATGTATCAAGGTGACTACAGTCTGGATCAATAGTTTATAAAAGTGAGTGCTTCCACCACCAGGGGGGGTGTATGTACCTCCTGAGGGTGCATGTACTCCCTGGGGGTGCATGTTCTCCCTGGGGGAGGGTGATGTCAATAACTGAGGATGCAAATAATGCCGGCTGGTTAAATTACACAGTGGAAATAGATACGTTCCTTTATGAAGTATTTTTTCTTATATGTTCTCCTTTGTTTTTAATGTATGTAGGTAAGTGCGTATGTATGTATGTATGCATGTATGTGCGAGAAAACGTTTTGTGAACCAAAGGGTTACAGTTACCCCCTTCCCCCAAAAAAAAAAAAGATAAGAGCCACTGGTTTATCTAGATATCTATACGTCTGTCTAGATAGCTGAGACTATAACAGCAGAGCAGAAAGTTCTCTCTTGGCTTTCCAAACCCTCTGGACACATTACTTGCTTGAAAAACTGGATGACGGGAATTACCACACCATATTAAACAACGATTATGGATATATCAAAGAAAAAGTTAGAAAATGCAGTGTGAACCTCTGCTATAACCACTGCTACTTCCGCCACTATTAATACTACTTGTTATTCCCCGAGTGGTCCGTGATCACGAACAATCGTCAGGGTTCCAGTGACCAAAACCAGCCACTGAATTATAAGTATTGAATCCGACATTTGCAAAGTGTTTGTTTAACCGGTTCTTACAAAAAATATGTTTTATTTACTCTTACAACTTAAGAAGGCAGTCAGCGCCAGTGTCCTCTGACATAGAGAAAAAAATAAAAAGAACTTACAAGTATGTTTCACCTCGTGCCTCACAGTTCTATGACATTGTTTTGTACTGTTGAATTGCGTTGCCCTTCAAATAGCTTATGTTTGTGTGTGTCAGATTTGTTTAGCATTTTAAAGATGGTTTGAATGAGTTCTCCTCGAAGTCTTTGTTTCCTAAGGGAGAGCATGATAAGTGATTTTAATCTCTGAAAAGAGTTTATTTGTTAAAGAAAATAAAAAGTATCTTTCCCTTCTCTTCACGCTCTTCTATTTACATTCGTCTTATTGCAATTTGCGGACCATAACTAGGTAGCTCTTTTTTTTTTAAGGCGAATTAAATCAATGTCAATATTTTTTTGTGACTTTATACTCGTAATTTATATCTAAAAATATAATTATTTTTTTTTAGTTACTGTTTACGCTTAGACGTTGTTTATATATTACGACGTCTCTAACGATTACTTTAACGTCCATCTCATTGTTTGTGTCTGTTTACGGTAAAAAAAAAAAATAGACAGCAGGAGACAACACAGTCCATATCTGTAATCTAGATGACTCTCTCTCTCTCTCTCTCTCTCTCTCTCTCTCTCTCTCTCTCTCTCTCTCTCTCTCTCTCTCTCTCCCTTCCCTCTACTCCCACTATCACACCACCAATTGGGGAAAAAATGAGTTAAATGATTCCATAACATTTTGACATTTAAAAAATATTTAATAGAAAGGTTATAGTAGAGTATGATTTATACTTCTAGAACTATTGCTACAACTACCATCACCACCACCACTATTTATACTACTATTTCCAGTATGCCCTGGGTCTCTAAATGTAAATTAACTACCCTAAGGCAGTTCCTGAAGTAGAGTGAATTCTGTGACCCGCGGGCAACTCCTATACAGAGTCTAACCAAATTCAGTATTTTAAACTACTTGTCCAGTTCGTTCTTAATAGTCTGTTATTTATTACAATTGCTGCTTTAGTGATCCATTCTATTCCAGTGATAAATTATTCTCCGAAAAATAATAATTTACTTGCATTTGTGCTGTATCTCTTGTTTCGAAGTTTTACTCCATTGCTTCGGATGGTCACTCTTTCCTGGGGATTCTCTTGCCTTGAATGCCAGGTTAAGATCAAGTGCCGTGGTCAGAATAAGATCAGCCTGTGTTAGGAGGCTGCCTTCTCTTATGTTACCTAGTCTAGTTGTTTCCTGGTATTCTAAGTGATTGTTGAAGAGAAGAGCAGAGAAGAGAAGAGAAGAGAGAGAGAGAGAGAGACGGAGGATTTAGCTGACATCTGCTGTATTCCTGTATCTATGGAAAACTCTGAGTCGAAGTCACTGACCACAGCCGTCTTCGCATACCACTACACGGACTCAAACTTACCATTAATACAGAGTTCATGCCGGGTTCTGGCCGAGGGAGAGAGAGAGAGAGAAGACAACTTGACCTTGACTTCAACACAAGAGCTTATATAGAAATGATGGATGATGCCGCTGTTAAGATAAGAGCTAGACAAAGAGAGTTGTGAGGAGCATTCTATAGATCACCAGCCACGCCTTGCAAGAAAGGCTCTGCAATTCTCCTTCAGAACTCTTTTTATGTTTTTTAATGTATGTAGAGCATGAAGATGGTAACAGTATCTGGAACTGATGAACTAATTCCTCTCTATATAGAACTATGTTATCAAGATATTTAATTTCATATTATTAAAAAGAGAAATAATTTAATGAAAAATATATTAACTTGAACTGGCTTTCCTTTTTGCACTTACTCAGTGAGCAAACTTTATAGAGCAAATTTTTATTGCATAAATGTTTCGATCTGATAAGATCTTTATCAAGACTTACAGAAGACACAAATTGCATTCATATTATAAGTGGGAGGGAAGAAAGAGCTGAAATATAGATTAACACACACACACACACACACACACACACACACACACACACACACACACACACACACACACACAATTACAAATGGATCTGGACAAACTTGTAGGATTTGTCTGACAAATGGCTATTAACACTTAACCCCAGCAAATGCAAAATTATGAAAATTGGGGAAGGGGAAAGAAAACCGGAAGCAGAGTACGGACTTGGGAGACAAAAGTTGTAAAACATCCTGAAGGAGAATGCCCTCGGGGTGAACATAGTTCCGAGCATTTTACCTGTGGCACACAGCAACTGGATAACGGCAACAGCAAAAGTGAGACTTGCAAATTTAAGGGTGGCTTTTAGGAACATCATCCCCTCAAAGAAGGTTCCTTAATGTTCGTGATGGGCTCTTGATCTAAGGAATAGGATAAGTGCTCCAATTCCTTGAATCAAACCTGAACATTTTCCATTCCCCGCGGTACTGTATGACCCCTATGCGTTTAGTGCTACTCCATAAATGTAATAATAATTCAAGAGCATCAAGGAGACACTCACAACCCTACGTGCAGCATATGTCAGGTCCGTCCTGGAGTGTGATGCAGCACCACTATGTGCAGCATATGTCAGGTCCGTCCTGGAGTGTGATGCAGCACCACTATGTGCAGCATATGTCAGGTCCGTCCTGGAGTGTGATGCAGCACCACTATGTGCAGCATATGTCAGGTCCGTCCTGGAGTGTGATGCAGCACCACTATGTGCAGCATATGTCAGGTCCGTCCTGGAGTGTGATGCAGCACCACTATGTGCAGCATATGTCAGGTCCGTCCTGGAGTGTGATGCAACGCCACTATGTGCAGCATATGTCAGGTCCGTCCTGGAGTGTGATGCAGCACCACTATGTGCAGCATATGTCAGGTCCGTCCTGGAGTGTGATGCAACGCCACTATGTGCAGCATATGTCAGGTCCGTCCTGGAGTGTGATGCAGCACCACTATGTGCAGCATATGTCAGGCCCATTCTGGAGTGTGATGCAGCACCACTATGTGCAGCATATGTCAGGTCCGTCCTGGAGTATGATGCAGCGCCACTATGGAATCCGATTCCCGTAATGCATGTCAAAATGTTTGTAAAAGTGCTAAGGTTTGCTACAAGACTAGTCCCAAAACTGAAGAATTTGATCTACGAGGAGAGGTTAGAAGAGCTAAACTTGAAGACACTAAAGACAGAAAGACCAAGAGTGACATTATTACCACGTGCAAAATACGGAGAGGAATAGATAGGGTGGACTGAGCGAGTCTGAGAGGCAGGAATCATGTACACGAGGGCACACCTGGAAGCTAAGGCCCAGAAGAGTCACAAGGATATCAGGAAATACTTCTTTAACCTTAGAGTTGTCAGAAAGTGGAACGGCCGAGACAGAGGTGGGTGAGGCAGAATTCGTACATAGCTTTAAGAATACGTAAGATAAGGGTCACGCAGAAAGGAGAGTGAACCCAGAAGAGGCCAGCGGAGAGGCGGGGTCAGGATCAGAGACTCGACCCTGCAACCACAAATAGGAAAGTACAAATAGGTGAGTATACGCGCGCGCACACACACACACACACACACACACGTATGTGTATGTATGTATATATATATATATATATATATATATATATATATATATATATATATATATATATATATATATATGTCGTGCTGAATAGGTAAACTTGGTCAATTAGCAGGAACTCATTTAAAATTAAGTCCTTTCTAAAATTTTCTCATAAGTTTAAAAAAATATTTTTTTCATTTATGTTAATGTAAAAATTAATAATTTTGTACCAAAAGGACCTTAGAAAACTTACCTAACCTTATTATAACAAGCGCAATTTAATTTAGCCTAATCCAACTAAATATATTTTAGATAAGTTTACAATAATTTAATAATAAACAAACACAATGAATTATATTTTTTTCGCTAGGTTCAGAATTATTTTTGCGAAATGATTGCATACACAAATTTTCGCTTGCCTTATTCGGCAAGAAGAGCATTGCTATTTAAGCTAAAATTGGAAGTTTTACCTATTCGGCACCACATATATATATATAGGGTACCTCCCTATATGACAACCCAACACTTGACGAGTATGACGCACACCTGAGATCAACCTTTAAGAAGGCACTGAATCTGTCACTAGAGGATCGGCAATGGGAACAGGCAACCCTCCCAGTGCGACTGGGAGGTATAGGGGTGCGCAAAGCATGGCAGGTAGCTTTACCTGCATTTCTGTCATCGTGTTTGGCCTCCTGTGGATTAGTCAAGAAGATTGTCCCTGAACGTTTGAGAGGTGTGGTGGGAGCTCAAGACCCCAGGTTCATTGAAGCAGCTGTGCGGTGGGACATCCTGGCAGACTCCTCCAGTAGACCAGCTCCTCCCAAAGAGCACAAACAGTCCCACTGGGACAAGCCGATCATGGAAAAAATTGCCAACACAATGCTCACCAACGCTTCAGGAAAGGACAAAGCTCGTCTCCTAGAGGTGAAGGCACCACACTCAGGAGATTTCCTTCTAGCTGTTCCCAATTCCTCTCTGGGGACTCGACTCGACCCACAGGCCATTCGGATTGGTGTTGCTCTTCGCCTAGCCGCCCCCATACTCACCGAACATAGGTGTATTTGCGGCAGGGCGACGGCTGATCAATTCGGACTTCATGGTCTAGTGTGTCACACATCAGAAAGGAAGTATGCTAGACATGAGGAGGTCAATGACATCATAAAGAGAAGCCTCGCCACAGCCCGTTGCCCAGCTCAACGGGAACCCCAAGTGCAGAGGTCTGATGGAAGTCAAAAGCGTCCTGATGGAGCCACTATGCTACCCTGGAAGGATGGTAAGCAGATTGCTTGGGACTACACCTGTGCTGCCACAATGGCAGACACCTACTTGCAATACTCCGTAGCCGAAGGGGGTGGAGCTGCCAGCCACAGGAGACCCAGAAGACTCGCAAATATGAAGGCCTTTCCCCTTGCTATAACTTCATCCCAATAGGGTCGGAAACCCATGGAGCACGGGGCAAGTGTGCTCTAAAGTTTCTCAAAGAGCTGGGTGAAAAACTCATCATAGAAACCAAGGACCACAGGGCGACCAGCTTCCTCTTTCAGAGACTCAGTGTTGCGATCCAGAGGGGAAATGCCTGCAGCATTCTGGGCACGCGGTCCACTGCCTTGGAGCTGGACGAAGTATTTGACATGTAGCTCTGAGTTGTTATCTATGTTGTTTTACTCCCTATTGTATTCTTGTCATTTGTCTTGAAATATTTTTTATACATATTCAAAAGATGGGGTGGTAGGGGAAGTGGAATATTCAAATGGCTTCAGAAAGAAATCTAAATATTCTTCCTTGAAGCCTTTTATCCACTTCTCCGAGGATATGGGACCCACAATTTACACCAGAGATGGACCCCATCCTATATATATATATATATATATATATATATATATATATATATATATATATATATATATATATATATATATATCCACAATTGAGTATACGTTATGCTGCAAATACAGACTATCATAGTAACGACAAAATATTTCAGTTTGTGAGAGTCATAGTATTTCTTTCTCTTTACACCTTTTCTTGAGTTGATAAGTTCCCTGGCGGGTCCTGGCGATCATACACTGATAGTTGTCAATACGAGAAGGTCTCGTTGCAGCAGCGTTGGCCAGGTGGCCAACAGCAATACACGTTATTCACTGAACCCGCTCTGTCGGTATCAAATGTGAATGGCTCTTGATCTAAGGAACTGAAGCTATCTTCATCTTCCCTGATTACATCCCATTCTCCAAGCACTGGATGACAACTACGGATTTAGCGCTTGACCAGGAATGTAATAATAATAATAGTAACTGAGAGTTCGGCATAATCAGCAACAATGAGCCTCCTGCTGGCCGAATGGAGCAAGTTGGATCCCAAATTGCGCATGAGTCCCTCCACCAGGGCGTTTTACGATAGCTTCACTGTGTTATCAGCTTATGATAGCCGGAGTCAGCTAGGAACTCATCAACTCGAGGGGAAGAGAAAAAAAGCGAATTACTATGAATCTCGCCGATTACCGCAGTGATCCACGTAGGAATATTACCATGTGTTCCGGAAGAAGATGGATACTTTGTAGGAAAGAACTTCCTTAACGTGCCGAGTAAATTTTTGTGTTGCGAATATTAGTCTTGGTTCTTGCCTCGTTGTGCGGTTGTTTAGCTTTCCTGCAGGCTAAAACCCCGTTCACACACACACACACACACACACACACACACATTTTTTCACAGGCACATCAAAACACTACAGTAAAAGACCAGTGAATAAGAAGGAAGGAGAAGAGTTCCCAAGAAACGACAACGTAGTCTGTGGGTTGAGGAAGGGTACACCAACTGGTACTGGGCACCGTGTTTTCTACCAGAGAGCACAGAAGCATTGTCTAAACCACTAGCTAATATCTATAACAAACCAATGGATATGGAACAATCACTAAGGATGTTGAAAAGAGCGAATATAGCCCCAATATTTATGAAGGGAGACAGAGCGTATTGACCTACAGATCACTTCAGTGACATGCGTACGGTATTATGTTAGGCAGTGGAGGTTTTTAGAGGGAGTGATGGAGCACTTAGAGAGCACTTAGTAAGAGAAGTGTGGAGGGGGAGAGAGAGACATCTGGGAGGATTGCAAATTCTTGGGCAGTAAAAAAGCAATTTTTATTGTAACTAACGAGAGACTTGGACAAAACCTTGAGTAGGCGTGAAGAGTTGCCAAAATGCGAAAGTATAAGAAGCATAATTCCACAATGATTGATATTAGGACAAGTTCTGTCTCTCTTGTATGTAAACAACATACCAAATGAGTCTTATGAATCCCTGTCTGATGATTATGTAAAATTAATGAGAATAAATACTGAAGATTACAAGGAAAGGCTATAACTTGAACGATATGTGAATTTCATCAGACTAGTAACTATTTGAATTCAACCCCAGCAAATGCAAAGTTATGAAAAATGGGGAAGTAGCAAGAAGACCAGAAACTGAGTATAGACTCAATAGATTATGCAAACCTCATTAAAGGAGAAAAACCTAGGCGTAAGTATAGTTTTGAACAATTTGCCCGAGGCACACATCAAGAGACTAACATTTGCAGCCAACGCTTGAATGCCAAATCTAAGAGTAACTTTCAGAGATCTCAAGAGGGAATCATTAACGGCTCTATATACAACATAAGTTTTGTCCATTTTTGGAATATGCAGCACCAGTATGGAACCCCGACCTGATAAATCATGTTAAAATAAGGAGAAAGTTTAGAGGAATGTAGTAAGTCCCAGAATTACTGTGAATGAGCTATGAAGAGAAGCTAAAGGAACCGAACTTAATCACAGAGAATAGAAGAACCTTGGGAGGCAAATTAATGAAATTCAAAATACTCAGAGGACATAATAAGTTAGACAGAGATAGACAGTTCAGAGGGCTAGGAATGGGTACAAGAAGTTATTTGGAAGTTAAAGGCATAAATGAGTCACTGGGATGTCAGGTGGTATTTCTTCAGTCTTGGATCGTCAGAGATTGGAATAATCTAGACGAAGAAGTAGTAAGAACAAGCTCCACAAAAGTTTTAAGAATAGGTATGACAATGGCCACGATGCTAGAAGGGTGTAAATTTGAAAAGAAAGAAGTTAAGAGGCAGGTCCAGGAACTGGTAATCAATCTCTGCAACCACAAACTAGTGACGAAAAGCACACATACGTAAATACATGCACATACAGAAAAAACACACGCACGCACTAAATGTGTGTGTGTGTGTGTGTGTGTGTGTGTGTGTGTGTGTGTGTGCGTGCGTGCGTGCGCGCGCAGTTTTGTACTTAGGAAAATCAATGTAAAATTTAATGGCAATGACCACAAAAGGATTAGTATTTTCTGGCATTGAAATCTCTTAGAGTATTAATAAGAAATTTAATTACAGAAAAAAATACTTTATATTTAGTGTCGTTACTCTTGTGATAACAGACCTTACATCAATACTAATATCTGGAGATTATTAGTTCCTTTCTTAAAAATATTTTTTTCAATGTTTGCGTAAATTTTTAATATATTTTTAGAAATGTGTCTTTCCGTTAGGTTTAATACAAGAACTATAATTATGGTATTGTTATATGCACCTCATCCTATGGAGTTCCAATATCGCCTAAATTTAAGGTAATGAATAGATTGCTGACATGAATTTCTTATGGAGGTGATAAGCAATTAGGTAAAGATCATCTAATTAATAATGACATGTCTAAATTGCTTCACCATGTAAGCTTGTAAATTTTTTTCCTTTTGCCTGCTCGACATTTTATGCCACTTTGAGGTTAGTTGTCCCATCCTTGTGTTGTCGTTCCTTCTTACAGTCATTTCATGAACTGATGCTGGAATCAATGATGTGTATTAGTCGACTGAAAATATATAGGGGAAGAGCCAAAAGGAAAAATTTTAGCCCAGCAAACTCACGTAACTATAAACATAGACAATACATGTTACTCGTTAGCCGACGAAAACTATAAGAAGCGTGGGCACCAAGTGAACAAGTGGGTTTCTATCAGAATTTTGTGTGTTGTGGTTCCTGTGGTAGGAAGGAAGAGCCTCACGTCTGGCGTTTTTAAGGTAGTGCTCATACGTGCGCGATGTTTCCTTTCTGTCAAACGAGGGAACAAGATTTTTTTGGGTTTGGACGACTCATTTAGTGAAGGGAAGCTAAGTCTCTAAATATTTGAAATCTGTGTTTACACTCGCAAAATTAATCTCACGTGTTGTTGAAGGTGATCTTCGCATAATCTGCAAACATATTCATGCATTTTTAGATTTACTCTTGTCAGTCGTTCAAGGGAAGTTGAATGATATTTTGCATCATTTATCACTCATTCTTGATTGCATTCTATAATATATATATATATATATATATATATATATATATATATATATATATATATATATATATATATATATATATATATATATATATATATATATATATATATATATCACAATACTGCATTCGTGTGCGCGTTTCCATCGTGTCGGTATTTTATACTATTCCTCTCCTTCACGGGACTTAAATAAAACTCCACATCCTTATTTTCTAATGGATGCACACCAATATTTTCTGATTTATTTGGTGAGTATTTTGCACTGAATCTTTCTCTGCCATTTCCTTAAGTGCACTCTGAGAATTGGAGTACACTGTACATTTCTTTCCAAAACATTATCAATCACTCTGAATGCCTCCAGGATGCCATACAACTCCGCGGGTAATAAAATTTGATTTACTTTTGTAGTCTTGTACAATAAAAATCTTCGGTAATAACGACAATTTTTCAGCCATATGAAAAAACCTTTTGAATTGTCTTAAAAATAATCACAATGCGTTTCAAAGTGGGTTTAAGTCTATGCAGGGACATTAATTACTCTTTGTAGCTTTCATCCACTATCCACAAAGTAAGATTTTTGAAATTTTTCAAGGAAGAGAGGGAAAGAATCATACTTCAACAACAGTGGTTATATCTATTTCAAACGGATTCATGATACCAATCATTTAAAAAAACTCAGGTTATTTTGAGTGTTGTTCCAATAACTATATCACTGATCATAACACAAGCTTTTCAGTAACAGTAAATATAGTTTGATCAATACTAAATAAGTATTTTCAACTAAGTTTTCAACGTGAAGATTCAATTGTTGGAGCTCTGAATACCCAAGTATATAATATTACGATCATAGCTTTTATTGGTTTTATCCTCTTGTTTCATGTCGTCAGAAGTGGCCCGAGGGAGTGGATGGTGGGAAGAGAGCCTTCTACTTTACTATCCTTGACTCAAATGTCTAGAATGATAGTCTTTAATGAGCAAATGAAAGAGGATTTCCCATTGTCATACCAAACTTCTGACTGTAAAACTCAGTAGCAACACTAATAGTCACAATAACACCGACAGTGGTAAAGAAATAACACGTCAACAGTAGCAATAATAACAATCACAAGAGTACCAATATAATAAGTCACAATGGTAACAGTAACAACAAGAAGTCACAGCAGAACAGTGACAACAATATCATTAACAATACCAACAGATGCACCAGTAACAGTTACAACAGTACAACAATAGCAACAATAGCAGTTATAACAAAAACAGCAGCAACAGTCAAAGCAATACCAACAGAACAAGCAAGAACATAACGTAGCGGAAATAACTATCTCAATAGCGGAAGTGGCTATTATACCAAACAATTATTAATTTACCTTGATACATATATATTTTACCATACTAAAATAAAAAAAATAAAAAAAGATAAAGAATAAGAAAATACAAAAATATTAAAAATTACCTTATTTTTAATAACTGCTTTTCTACATTTTATTAAAAAACACGAGTTTATTACATTAAAATTATAATTAATGAGTAATTACATCAATGTAAAAGATGCATGGGCGTATCACGATAATTATGATAGATAACTAATTATTACTGAGGTATAACCCACAGTCATCCACCTTCAAATATAATTATGATTTTACTAAGTGAGAGCACAGAGGTAAGGTACGAACTAAGACTATTTAACCTAAATTTTGATGGCAAATATAATATTTAACCTGAATTATGATGCTAACGTGTAAACAAGGTGGAAAAACCTTGAAAGTCACTTCAAATGGAGTCATTTAGAAAAAGTAAAACATTTTTAACTAATTGAACAACTTCATTCGAGTCAGAGTAATGTATGTGCATATGTTATTACTGGTAACCATAATAAACGAAAACCCTAAGAACAATGTCCTGGTAAATTACCTTATCTGAACGAGAGAGAAAATTGGAGGTGAAGTGACAAACTTAACTTCCAAATCTAGATAAGAGTAATATTACCAGGATTGGAAACCAACCACGCCAGAGCAGGAGATATCTGCATCTTAGAATCTTCCCAATAGATGGCAGGACTGGCGGCGAATCTCTGCTGCAGATTCCGTTGAATTTGAAATACCTTTAATAAACGAATTTAACACCCGTGTGTGAGGGGGGGGGGCGGAGCTACCATGGAGTAGAAAAAAATAATTCGTTAACTACTTGGCTCTCAAGTCTGCATCGTAAGTACCAGCAATTACGCCAGAATTGCTCTAAACATTCGTAAAACTACGGCGATAACTTAACAAACCTTGAAGAAAGGAAATGCATACATTGGTTCCCATCATCATCATTTAATGTTTCCACGTTTTATTAGAAAGTTACGCAAATTTATTTTTCGTAAAATGTAATCAACTTTTTTGTAATAACGTTGGTAGAATTACAGACAATATGTTAGGCAAAAAGGTCACAAGTGCAACTTTGTCAAGCCGTAACGACTTAACAAAGTTCCTGGAGAGCGAAACGTTGCCACAATAAAATGTCACATTTCTATGTTTATAGTATTACTTATATACATAGAGAATAAATGACATAGGTTGATGAAGGGTGTTTTGAGATAATGGTTCACTTTGTGTAGAGCCTTAGTAAGACATATAAATATATATATACATGTAATACTTTCTAGTGATTACAATACAAAGAGCATAGTCACTAAGAGGTGCCTGTCACTCACTCTATATATACCAAAAAAAGGATGTATCTCTCAGGGTATATGTGGTGAGCGTATCTCTTCTTGTATGGACACAGAGGTGTGCGTCTCTCAACCTATACACACTCCTTACCTGCAGTATACCTGGAGGGTGTTTCGGGGTCAACGCCCCCGTGGTCTGGTCCATAACCAGGCCTCGATAATACGCCTCAGTAGTGAACAAGCGTTTGTTCATTCACATACAATAAATTAACGTCAAATCCAGCCCAAAAACAATTAACAGAACAGTTAGTCGTCTGTAAAAAAAATAAGTGTTCAATTTCAAAAAAGTAATCAAATATAAAATATAACTAAGGGATACAAATAAACCTATCATTGTTAAATTATATATAATTTTTGTTTTCATATAAATCCTTCTCATATAAACGCACACACATTTTTAGCTTATTTTATCCAAATGAGTCAAATTCATTGGGTTAATATCATATATATTATCAGAAATGAGGTTAAGATGTTTCGTACAAAACAACAATGCAGGGAGACTACTCGAAACGAGCGTGTTGGGTAGCGTAAGTAATGTGCCGGCACGGAAACAACTTACCTTTGTGTTAATGACACACACCTTACACCTGGGGGCGGCGCAGGTAAACACGACTCCTGACCTGATGACCAAGGCGTTCGTGCTGCGGTGTTGGTGATGGTGGTGGAAGTATTGGTGGTGATGGAAGTAGTGGTGATGGTGGTGGAAGTATTGGTGGTGATGGTGGAAATATTGGTGGTGATGGAAGAAGTGGTGGTGGTGATAGGGGAGATGGCACCGCATGGTGTCATACTCTATTAGCGTCGAAAGGAAAGTTGCATACGTAAAGAGAGACAAAAACAAATAGAGAAACAACTTTAAATGATATGTAGACTCCAGTTTCTCCTCTTTCCCACATCTTAAACTGTGTACTTAGACGGGCTGCGGTAGGAAATTGGGTTGTAAAGGATGAAGCTAAAAGTAATGATCACACTAGCGATGACTTAGACCGCTCAGGAAGAGAGGACGATGACTGATACCGATGGTGCTTAATTGAAGAGTATGGCAGTTGTCAGTGGCAACACTTGCCGCTGATGATAGTTCTTGTGGGTGGTAATTGCTGAGCTGTTGTAGTTGACTATAATGACAGTGGTTGTAGTTAGGGAGTGAATGTACGCAACGATGTAGATGGAAGGTAATGTTACTTGTATAAAATGTAGAAGAAAAACTTCAGGAAGTGAAAATGGAGGAGCCATGCAGTAGTAGTAGCAGCAGTATCAGTAGTAGCTAATTTCTACTACTACTACAACTATTAATAATAATAATGAAAATTATAAATGATAATAATATTATAATGAAAATAATAATAATTAGTGCGAAAACAGTACTCTTAAAAATAATAATATAAATTCCTATGATCCAATATCCAAATTCCACAGACCAGACAGCATTCATATTACCAAAAATATTATATACGCGCCTCTAACGTAAATTCCAGTGCAGCATTTATTACGACTCACGGCTGTACACTTTCATCACGTGAGCAACACAACACTGATCAAATATGAAGAATCTTGCTCAGTTTGCTACTTGTTATTTCATGGCCTTGCTATTCTTGGTGACAGGTTTCAGGTCCTGGGGAAAAAAATATCCAACATAGTGGTGGTCTGTGGAACTCGTGGGTGGATGTTAGTTACCATTTTGTCCTAGGCACATGTCGATTAGACACTAGGCCTGTTGTATGTATGTATGTGTGTGTGTGTATGTGTGTGTGTGTGTGTGTGTGTGTGTGGGTGGGTGGGTGGGTTGGATGTGTGTGTACCCACCTAGTAGGTGTGTGTGTGTGTGGGTGGGTTGGATGTGTGTGTACTCACCTAGTAGGTGGGTGTGTATGTGTATGTGTGGGTGGGTGTGTGGGTGACTGTGTGTGTGTGTTTGTGTGTGTGTGTGTGTGTGTGTGTGTGTGTGTGTGTGTGTGTGTGTGTGTGTGTGTGTGTGTGTGTGTGTGTGTGTGTGTGGGTTTTAAGTACCAGTGTACTAAATTATCCTCCATTCTGATAATTATTAAAAAAATTCTTATTAGTTACCTAAAGAGTGAAATAAAAATAATTAGTCTATTGCCCTGGAAAGCAACATTACCTCTTCAGTCTTTTTTTGTACACAGAAGCAAAAGATTAACATATCCCATTTTAATAATTCACGAAAATTTTACAGTCAAAATACTGCCAAATGCAATGTGGCTTTTCTCCTCTCTTGATATGTTGCTAATAATGTTCACAATTTTTTCCCACGGCCGCTCGTGGAGCAAATTCATGTGACAATTTAATGTCTGATAATGGAGACGCTAAGGCTGAGAGAGTCCCGTGTTTCCACGACCCCATCACGAAGTATTAGTTAATATCGCCAAGTCTTTGTGCGTAATATGTGATCTTGTGTTCTTTCCACGCTCCTCGCGCGCCCTGCAAGGATACATGTTATAAGTTGTGTATATATGGCCATCAGAGCCGCAATTTCTGGAGGAATATTAAGTTGCTTTCTTGACTTCAATTACTTTTATCTCTGGATCAGAGACGGCTGTTAAGGTACGCTTGTAATTTAATCGCTTTCCTAATTCATTGCAGTGTAAATTTTAATGTCAGAAGGGCATTGTGGTGAATTGTGTGTTCCTTACACAATTTGTTACTTTTACGATATGGTGAAATTCAAATATAATTTTATTTCCACATATAAGATTATTTAAACATTAATAATAATGGATTTGCTGTTCTTATTTCTTTATTTTTACCATAGGAATTAATTAAGATTTAAATACAGTAAAATAGATTAAAATATGTTAAAACTTTGCTGGTTTAACTTATATTTATTGCACGATAATTATACATCGCTCGCTCTGTGTATTAAGCCATAAGTTTTTTGCAAACTTTCAAAATTATGATAATTTTCTATACCAACAGTTATCTCCAGTAATAACTTTATATATATATATATATATATATATATATATATATATATATATATATATATATATATATATATATATATATATATATATATAATGGTAGGTAGTAGGTTGGTAGACAGCAACCACTCAGGAGGTACTACCATCCTGCCAGGTGACTGTGAAACAGAAACCTGAAACTGTTTTACATGATGGTAGGATTGCTGGTGTCTTTTTCTGTCTCATAAACATGCAAGATTTCAGGTACGTCTTGCTACTTATACTTACACTTAGGTCACACTACGCAAACATGTACACGTTTATTGTATACACACTCATCTGAGTTTTCTTTGATTTTATCTTAATAGTTCTTGTTCTTATTGCTTTTCCCTTTCATATCCATGGGGAAGTGGAATAAGAATCTTTCCTCCGTAAGCCATGCGTGTTGTAAAAGTCAACTCAAAATGCCGGGAACAATGGGCTAGTAACCCCTTTTCCTGTATAGCTTACTAAAAAGAAGAAGAAGAAAATCGTCAAAGTGGGATGTTTGAATGTGCGTGGATGTTGTGCGAATGATAAGAAAGAGATGATTGTAGATGTTATGAATGAAAAGAAGCTGGATGTCCTGGCTTTAAGTGAGACAAAGCTGAAGGGGGTAGGAGAGTTTCAGTGGGGAGAAATAAATGGGATTAGATCAGGGGTTTCAAATAGAGTTAGAGCTAAAGAAGGAGTGGCAATAATGTTGAATAATCAGTTATGGCAGGTAAAGAAGGAATATAAATGTATAAATTCAAGGATTATGTGGAGTAAAATAAAGGTTGGATGTGAAAAGTGGGTTATAGTAAGTGTTTATGCACCTGGAGAAGAGAGAAGTGTAGAGGAGAGAGAGAGATTTTGGGAAATGTTGAGTGAGTGTGTGGGGAGTTTTCAACCAAGTGAGAGAGTAATTGTGGTTGGGGATCTTAATGCTAAAGTGGGTAAAAATGTTGTGGATGGAGTAGTAGGTAAATTTGGGGTGCCAGGGTAAATGTAAATGGGGAGCCATTAATTGAGCTATGTGTAGAAAGAGGTTTGGTAATAAGTAATACATATTTTATGAAAAAGAGGATAAATAAATATACAAGGTATGATATAGCACGTAAGGAAAGTAGTTTGTTGGATTATGTATTGGTGGATAAAAGGTTGATGAGTAGGCTTCAGGATGTACATGTTTATAGAGGGGCAACGGATATATCAGATCATTATTTGGTTGTAGCTACAGTTAGAGTAAAAGGTAGATGGGACAAAAAGAAATGGCAACAGCAAGTAAGAGAGAGGTAAAAGTGTATAAACTAAGGGAGGAGGAAGTTAGGGTGAGATATAAGGAACTATTGGCAGAAAGGTGGGCTAGTGCAAGTAGGAGTAGTGGGGGTTGAAGAGAGTTGGGATAGTTTTAAAATGCAGTATTAGAATGTGGGGCAGAAGTTTGTGGTTATAGGAGGGTGGTGCAGGAGGAAAGAGGAGTGAGTGGTGGAATGAAGAAGTAAAGGGTGTGATAAAAGAGAAAAAGGTAGCTTATGAGAGGTTTTTACAAAACAGAAGTGTTAGTAGAAGAGCAGAGTATATGGAGAGTAAAAGAAAGGTGAAGAGAGTGGTGAGAGAGTGCAAAAGAAGAGCGGATGAAAGAACGGGAGAGGCTCTGTCAAGAAATTTTGCTGAAAACAAGAAAAATTTTGGAGTGAGATAAACAAGGTAAGAAAGCCTAGGGAACGAATGGATTTGTCAGTTAAAAACAGAGTAGGGGAGTTAGTAGATGGGGAGCTGGAGGTATTGTTGATGAAAAGAGGGAGGCGATAATTTCATGTACTGGCCAGGGAGGTACAACATCGTTTAGGAGTGAAGAAGAGCAGGATGTGAGTGTGGGGGAGGTGCGTGAGGCATTACGTAGAATGAAAGGGGGTAAAGCAGCAGGAATTGACGGAATCATGACAGAAATGTTAAAAGCAGGGGGGGATATAGTGCTGGAGTGGTTGGTATTTTTGTTTAATAAATGTATGAAAGAGGGGAAGGTACCTAGGGATTGGCAGCGAGCATGTATAGTTCCTTTATATAAAGGGAAGGGGATAAAAGAGAGTGTAAAAATTATAGGGGAATAAGTTTACTGAGTATACCAGGTAAAGTGTATGGCAGGGTTATTATTGAAAGAATTAGAGGTAAGACAGAGAGTAGGATTGCAGATGAGCAAGGAGGCTTTAGAATGGGTAGGGATGTGTAGATCAAGTGTTTACAGTGAAGCATATATGTGAACAGTATTTAGATAAAGGTAGAGAAGTTTTTATTGCATTTATGGATTTAGAAAAGGCATATGATAGAGTGGATAGGGGAGCAATGTGGCAAATGTTGCAAGTGTATGGAATAGGTAGTAAGTTACTGAAGGCTGTAAAGAGTTTTTATGAGGATAGTGAGGCTCAGGTTAGGGTGTGTAGGAGAGAGGGAGATTACTCCCGGTAAAAGTAGGTCTTAGACAGGGATGTGTATGTCACCATGGTTGTTTAATATATTTATAGATGGGGTTGTAAAAGAAGTAAATGCTAGGGTGTTGGGGAGAGGGTGGGATTAAATTTGGAGAATTAAATGCAAATGGGAGTTGACACAGTTACTTTTTGCTGATGATACTGTGCTTATGGGAGATCTCTAAAGAAAAGTTGCAAAGGTTAGTGGACGAGTTTGGGAGAGTGTGTAAAGGTAGAAAGTTGAAAGTGAAAAATAGATAAGAGTAAGGTGATGAGGGTATCAAACGATTTAAATAAAGAAAAATTGGATATCACATTGGAGAGAGGGATTATGGAAGAAGTAAATGTTTTCAGATATTTGGGAGTTGATGTGTCAGCGGATGGATTTATGAAGGATGAGGTTAACCATAGAATTGATGAAGGAAAAAGGTGAGTGGTGCATTGAGGTATCTGTGGAGACAAAAACGTTATCCATGGAGGCAAAGAAGGAATGTACGAAAGTATAGTGGTACCAACACTCTTATATGGGTGTGAAGCATGGGTTGCAAATGCTGCAGCGAGGAGGAGGCTGGAGGCAGTGGAGATGTCCTGTCTAAGGGCAATGTGTGGTGTAAATATTATGCAGAAAATTCGAATGTGGAAATTAGGAAAAGGTGTGGAGTTACTAAAAGTATTTGTCAGAGGGCTGAAGAGGGGTTGTTGAGGTGGTTTGGTCATTTAGAGAGAATGGATCAAAGTAGAATGACTTGGAGAGCGTATAAATCTGTAGGGGAAGGAAGGCGGGTAGGGGTCGTCCTAGAAAAGGTTGGAGGGAAGGGGTAAAGGAGGTTTTGTGGGCGAGGGCTTGGACTTCCAGCAAGCATGTGTGAGCGTGTTAGATAGGAGTGAATGGAGACGAATGGTTTTTGGGACATGACGATCTGTTGGAGTGTGAGCAGGGTAACATTGTGTGAAGGGATTCAGGGAAACCAGTTAATTGATTTAGTTGGACTTGAGTCCTGGAAATGGGAAGTACAATGCCTGCACTTTAAAGGAGGGGTCTGAGATAGTGACAGCTGGGAGGGACTTTTCTCAGCTGTCGTATCTGAGCTCCTCTGCAAAGACAGTGATTATGTATGAGTGTGGTGAAAGTGTTGAATGATGATGAAAGTTTTTCTTTTTTGGGGATTTTCTTTCTTTTGGGTCACCCTGCCTCGGTGGAGACGGCCGACTTGTTGAAAAAAAAAAAAAAAAATATATATATATATATATATATATATATATATATGTATGTGAAGGACCTGCCTAGTATGGGCCAACAGGCCTGCTGCAGCGTTCCTCCCTTCTTATGTTCTTATGAGTATGGGGGCGGCTAAGCGAAGCGCAACACCAATCCGAATGGCCTTTGTGTCGAGACGAGTCACCAGAGAGGAATTGGGAACATCTAGAAGGAAATCTCCTGAGTGTGGTGGCTTCACTGCTAGGAGACGAGCTTTGTTCTTTCCTGAAGTGTTGGTGAGCATTGTGTTGGCAATTTTTCCATATAGTATATATATATATATATATATATATATATATATATATATATATATATATATATATATATATATATATATATATATATACACATATATATATATATATATATATTTTTTTTTTTTTTTTACATATAAATGCTTTATTAATAGACAGAATACATTTATAAAACACACAAACATGAACATGAATACAATGGTACAATATGTCAAAGATTATGAATCTCCTCCAGCTCCTCCGAAGCCGGACGCGAGCCGAGTATGCAGCATGCATATATATATATATATATATATATATATATATATATATATATATATATATATATATATATATATATATATATATATGACTTTATTAGCATCCATTCGTAATATATGTTGTCTTTAGATGTTCAGGGGGACGTCATTATCACACACACACACACACACACACACACACACACACACAATAAACAAACATAATTGTCAGACACTCTGATCACTTTTATTACAACCGCTAAAAAATTATACTAAAATAACGCTCAGCACGACACCTTCATCCTTGAACGTCTTTAAAACGGAAATAATCTTGATTATTTTCTGTTGCTTAACCTCGAGTTAAGTACGTGAAGGTGTCCCTGTTGTTAACTGGTTAACACGTAACATTTTCTTACTCCCCTGTGACATAATTTTCCCATGAAGCTCCGAGATGCTGTGATTTGGTGATGGCCCGGGAGAGGCCGAAATGTTTTTGATTGGATGACGCTCCGGAACGGGTCGAAATGTGATATGATCGTCCAGGAAGGGAGTGAAACGTCGTTGAATAATTTCATCTCCAAAGTATGGATTATTCTTTTTTTTTGCACGTAATAAAAAGAACATGTTTTACTTTACTAAACTCGGCCAAACAGGTAGTCAGCCAGCCATAAAAACAAGTAAACAAGCTAGCCAGGTAAACAGTCGGGTAGATAAAAAAAACAACTAATAAGCAAATCAGCTAGCCACCCAGCAACTTATTATGCAATCAAGCAAGCCAGCTAGTCAGCCAAATAATCAGTCAGCAAGAAACTAAGCAAACCAACCGCATAGCCAGCCAGCCCGCCAGCAAGCAATCATATAAGCAAGGTAGCCAGGTAATCAAACAACCAGACAGTAATCAAATAAGTAAACTAGCTAGGTAGCCAGATAATCAGCCAAAAGCAAGTAAGCAAGCAAACCAGGTATTCAGTAGCAAGCCATTCAGCCAGCCAACTAACAACCTGTAAGCCAACCAACCAAAAAGGCAGCAGCCCGCCAATCAACCAGCAGGCCAGCTAGTCGGCAAACTAGACAGCCACCCAACTAGTCAACCAACCGGTCAGACAGATAAGCAACCAGCCAGCCAGGTAGCCAGCCAGCTAACCAGCAGGTAGCTATCAAAATAAACAAGGATCCAGTCACATAAAACATCAGGAAGGAGGGATAGGGGATGATAAGGCCGACCCTTACCTGCGTGATCCCTCAAGAGGTTTTTTTTTCGTTTGGCCAAAAGAGGGACGTAAGGAATGGGTATTAGGAAGGACTGGAGTAAAACAGATTATTGAAAAAGGCTGTGGATGTAGCAGTGTTTTTATCCGTAGCAGAGTGTGATACCAGAAGAAAAAGACACACGTAACGTTAACGTCAGGACTACATGTGTGTATTTGTGTGTGCGAGGAGACGAGTGTTAGGGGGGACTGAATGGGGGGAGAGGAGGGTAGGCAAAGGGATGTAAATAATCCTACTTGGCCAGTATCCTAAATGTCTCTTGAGATCAACCTTGTGCAGCTGTTCCTTGAGGAGTTGACAGCCTTGAGCGCCTCATCCTCCTTCTGAGTGTGCTGATTTATTTCCGGGTTGACTTTTGCTGCCCAGATGGCAAGGTGTGTATTACTCAGTGTATACACACCGAGAAACATGATACCTCAGTGTAAATACATCTTGTCTGTGTATATGCATCGATTTTTGTGCATATCCCAGTGGGAGAAGTATATTATTTAGATGCATATTCACTGAGAGCTTACTCCTAATTCAGAAATTATTTTTTATTTTTGTTGTACAGGTGATACATATTAATGAATTGCGTACAGACAGTTTTTAAACCTTACAAAGGTTAACCTTTTTATAATGATATAATATATTTTCGTTGTGGCCGCCATGCTTGACTTCAATTCAAGTAATTGTTAGGCTAAAAGAACTCTTCCTCTTGCTCTTGTATACAAATAATAATAATAATAATAATAATAATACATATCAACAACAGTTATTATTATTAGTTTATTGGTATAATTTTATTATTATTAGAAAAATTATCAATCCCATCTTTTGTATTCAATTTTTCTTTTTATGTTCCAACTCGTTCCATTCACTGCTCTTGCTATCTGCTTTCACTGATTGAATATTACATCAAGGTCCTTACCGTTTTTCTAGCGGTACAAGGTAATGTTACGGTACGGAGGTGTGAGGTCCGGGCACTTCTGGCAAGACAGCAGGTGAATGAGTGAAGGTGAATGAGTTTCCTTCTTTGGGTAACCCTTACTTGGTAGAAATAAGTTTGCCCCCGATGCACTCGGAGTGTGAGTGCCCGTGTTGAGTCCGTATGAGCCAAAAAAAATAAAAATATGACTTGGAGGAAAGTTAATAATTTTTGGCTATAAAATCATTAAAATTGTTTAGTAAAAAACACAAACAGGAACTTACTGATTGGCTTAAAGGGCACCGACAGGCACGTACGAAGCGGTAATACAAACATTTGGTCCTACTCAATGCTGTAATGGCCAGTACACACGAATTCCGTCGAGCACAATTAGTATTTTGGGAAAATTCAAATGCAAATGACAGTACGTGATGTAAAATGGTGTGTTTTTTGTGATAAGATCACCAAAAGGGAATAACTGCTCAGCGAATCACATTATGAAAGAACCATTTGTAAATACGCGGACCAGCATATTCACCTGTTGTATAAATAACTGTTTTGGGGTTCTACGCATCGACGCTGCAGAAGCACTGGAGAAATGCAAAGGTTTTAACAATGATGAAAAATTAGTTTTTGTAAACTTAAGAAACATTATAGTATTTAAAAGTGATAATTAACAATTAAGCAAATATTAAGCTTATATAATATTAGGGCATTATATCAGTGTCATACCTGTGACTGATTTCAAGGGTTACTGCAGGCTGTTTCTGCTGGCGGCCCGCAGGCCTTCATAGAAATCTCAGCTAAAAGTAGAGATAAATTTGATAACAATTTTAGTTTGAAGAAAAATAATATTGTGAAAGAAGTTATTATTACTGAGGAAGTATTTTTGATTAATTAACATCGAAGACAGTAATTAACTAGAAAATATTCACCATGATCAAGGATTTCATTCTGAGTTCACCCTCTCCCGTTACACTTTCAGTTATATGACCTTACATTGCAAACGAGGGAGTGTTTACTCTGTTACAAGGTCCCACTACGGTCAAGCTCAATCACATGACACGTGAAAAAAACTCGTGGGAATCATGGGGAAAACAGACCACACCAGCAGGATACCTGATTTTGACTTGTGAGTTCACCAGAGCGTTAAACCTCATGTGATTGAGCACTTCCTCCCTTGGAAAATAATTTGGCCACCCACCTTGCCTTGAAACGAAATTTGGTCAGTGATTCAATAGACTCGAGACACTTTTTTTTTTTTACTAAAAATAATGGACTCTGTTATGCAAGACAAGATTTGGCTTCCTGAGAGCCATTGAAGGCTGAGCTCTTGAGTTGAGTTTTATCAATTGCCTCTTTCAACTAAACGACTTACTATTCCTTAATATTAAAAAGAAGTGATGCAATGTGCAATAGGGCGGGGAATGTTAGCAGCAATTAGAGAAAGAAACTACTTATAATCAACACGGTAAACCGTCGGACTGTTAATTTACGGACCGCAATTCGAGCCCCTCTTCCACTCTTCTCTTTTAATATATATATATATATATATATATATATATATATATATATATATATATATATATATATATATATATATATATATATATATATATTCTTCTACTGTCTGTCTCTTTACTTTTCCACTTTACCATTCTGCTATCTATTTCTGTATAAATATTATTTTCTCTCTCCTTCTCTCTCTCTCTCTCTCTCTATATATATATATATATATATATATATATATATATATATATATATATATATATATATATATAAGAGAGAGAGAGAGAGAAGAGAGAGAGAGAGAGAGAGAAGAGAGAGAGAGAGAGAGAGAGAGAGAGAGAGAGAGAGAGAGAGAGAGAGAAATAATATTTATACAGAAATAGATAGCAGAATGGTAAAGTGGAAAAAGTAAAGAGACAGACAGTAGAAAGATAAATATAGTCAATAAGATGGGAGGAAAACAGAAGAGGAAGAAGTGAGAAAAGCAAAGATGATAAACGGTGCAAGGAGCAGAGCCACCAAGATAAGACGCTGAAAGTGTAAGTCCCTGACTCCAGCGACCTTGAGAAGATCTGTCTTGATCCCCAACCCCTCTCCCTCACTCCCTTCCCCAACAGGAGGGAAGGCCCTTCCTTCCTCACCCCCTTCCCCAGCACCCCCACCCAATATTCCCTACCCTCGTTCCCTCCCAGCCCTCATAACACCTCTTCCCAAACTCAAAGAGGCCAAAACCGTGCACAGGTCACGATTTTAGCCACCCACCTTCGTCCAGATCACTGGGCCATCGACATGAGCATGAGAGAGAGACAGAGAGAGAAAGGTCAGCGTAGTTAAAGGTAGGAGTACTTGGTTTACGAAGCGTGATAGGTTAAGGGAATCCAGTAGAAGGGAGGGGTAGAGAGGGTGGGGAGGAAGAGAGAGATAGAGAGGGTGGGGAAGCTGTGTGCAAGGAGGACAGGTGAAATGTCAGGGTATGATGTGGGTGTGTGAAGATGACCTGCAGGTGTGTGTTCTCTTGCAGAAAAAGTGGGTCGAAGAAATTGAGTAATGTTTAACGTTGTGCGTGTGTGTGTGTGTGTGTGTGTGTGTGTGTGTGTGTGTATACTCACCTAATTGTACTTACCTAATTCTGGTTGCAGGGGTCGATACTCAGCTCCTGGGTCCCTTCTCTCCCTGCTCCATGAGCATGTGTGTGTGTGGTGTGTGTACTCACCTATTTGTGGTTGCAGGGGTCGAGACATTGCTCCTGTCCCCGCCTCTACACTGCTCGCTACTAGGTTCTCTCTCTCCCTGCTCCATGATCTTTATCATTCCTGGTCTTAAAACTATGTATGGTTCCTGCCTCCACTACGTCACTTGCCAGACTATTCCACTTCCTGACAACTCTATGACTAAAGAAATAATTTCTAACATCTCTTTGACTCATCTGAGTCTTCAACTTCCAATTGTGACCCCTTGTTTCTGTGTCCCATCTCTGGAACATCCTGTCTCTATCCACCTTGTCAATTCCTCGCAGTATTTTCTATGTCGCTATCATGTCTCCCCTAATCCTCCTGTCCTCCAGTGTCATCAGGCCGATTTCCCTTAATCTTTCTTCGTAGGACATTCCCCTTAGCTCTGAAACTAGCCTTGTTGCAAACCTTTGCACTTTCTGATTTCTTGACGTGCTTGACCAGGTGTGGGTTCCAAACTGGTGCTGCATACTCCAGTATGGGCCTCACGTACACGGTGTACAGAGTCTTGAACGATTCCTTACTGAGGTATCGGAACGCTGTTAGTTACCATTTTGTCCTAGGCACATGTCGATTAGACACTAGGCCTGTTGTATGTATGTGTGTGTGTGTAACGAAACACTTTGAAATGTTTCGGCCCCGCCGGGAATTGAACCCGGGCCCTCCGTGCGTGAAGCAAGAGCGCTAGCCACCATGCCATCGGGGCTGTATGTGTGTGTGTGTGTGTGTGTGTGTGTGTGTGTGTGTGTGTGTGTGTGTGTGTGTGTGTGTGTGTGTGTGTGTGTGTGTGTGTCTGGGTCTGTCCGTGTGTTGTAATTATTGTTTATTTTGATGCATAGTGCGTAGGCTCGAGTCTTACAGATGATTTCTATATATATATATATATATATATATATATATATATATATATATATATATATATATATATATATATATCTGAGTGGTGTATCCTATGCATGGCCAGACCCAATGAGACCTTTCTCGGCAGACTGGTATTGGAGCAAGAGACACAGAATGTGGTATACTTGCAAATCTGTTGACCAAGCCTCATTTGTTGACCAAACAGAACTCGATTCTTTTTAAGAGCTTCTCATATATTTATTGTTGACCTGTAAGCATTGGTTGAACTATACTTTGGTTCACTTTTCACGATTTCTTCACAATTTTTCTCTAGATCAATGTATACGTTTATAAAAAAATTCTACATTACTATTTTATGTATTTGTTAATTGTTTATGTCTCAAGAACGAGAATAGTTTACTATTTAACATTACTGATTGAATATTCAATACAGTCATGCACAGCATAACGACGTTTCGGTCAACGACGGACCGCATGTACGACGGTGGTGTAAACAAACCTTCGGCGCTGCCAGTCGTATAAAAGTATGGCACATATAGTTATGTACATTACATAATACTTGATAATGATAATAAATAACTATGTTACTGGTTTATGTATTTCCTATACTGTACGTTTAATCGTTATTACCGTGTTACGCAACAGCCTCATACATCTCGTGTTTACCGCGTCTCATGATAGCAATAGGCTATGCCATATAGCCTCGGTGTGTAGTAGGCTATACCATCTATCATGTCCGCTCAACGACGAAATCATATAACGACGCGTTTCTCAAAACATATCCATGTCCTTAAGCGACGCATGACTGTATATAATGAATACATGATTTTTGTTTTGGCGTAAAGAGCTTCCAGGTGAGGCAGCGAGGCCAGAGCTGCGTTACACAAACGATGAAACATCATAGGAACACCAGGGTGTGGGAGGTGATCATGGGTGAAGTGAGCAATCCTGGAGGAAGACACACCCTCCCACCCATATGTGGTACTCCACCTACACACACACACTCACACACACCTTCCCTCCACCAACAATTTCACATTCAGTTTCTTCCACACACACTTAACTCCACTTAAATGCTCCCTTAACCCTTCCCACACGCATCTTCAGCTCCAACCACACGTACCCTCCCCTCCACCCACATGCACCGTCAACTTTACCCTCACACCCTCTTATCTCCACCCAGACTCAAACACACATACACATACAACAGGCCTAGTGTCTAATCGACATGTGCCTAGGACAAAATGGTAACTAACACATCCACTCTCCTACACACCATCCACTTACACCTCCCCACTGATCCGCTTACTCTTCCTCTACATACACTCCCATCCTTCAAATTACCCTCTTATCTGTACACCCACCTACCTACACCAGCTCACTCCCCAAACACAACCTTCTTAAAACCACCCATTAAAAACCCTTCTACCTACCTACTTAACTACTCATTCATCCACAAATTAGCTGTTTGTCGCCTCTTAATCCCACTCAAACCCATCTACTTGTACCTCATTTGACATATGCAACAACACCTTTTCCTAAACAGTTTAGTCTCAAGGTTGTTTGTCAAGGAAAAGATCGTGATACCGTTATGAGAGAGAATGCATATATATATATATATATATATATATATATATATATATATATATATATATATATATATATATATATATATATATATATATATATATATATATATATATATATTATTGAGGATGCACATATCTTGGTGAATATGCATTAAGTGTTATACACCTCCCGGTGATTATACACAGTAATTGGAAGACATTAATAAACCCTTTCGGAATTGCTAGGGATTCTTCATTAAGCCAAAATAGGAGAAAAGAGGAAAATGACAGGGACTTGCTAATGCTTTCTTTTCTTTATTCATAAAAATAATCAACTGCATAAACAACTTCTATATAACCGTTGTTATATAGAAGTTGATGTCACTTTTTTTTATTAAGTCTGCTGGTCATATTACTCGGTTCTTAAAGTGTTTAAATTCCAAAGAAAGTAATATGCAATTTACCTCTGAATTAAAGGAACCTAATTATTTACTCCCTTTTTCCACACATTTACTGAAAGGAATGATGATTCATTTAGCACCTCAATATAGGGGATAATAACCTTCAGTAAGTCTAACTACTAAATTTCTTAACTTTATTGACACGCTAAGAACTGTTATCTGCATCAGCTCATTCGAAAGCCTCAGTATTGTTAAGAGATATATTGGTAGGGAACAGGATGAAGTTGGAGCCGTCTGTGGACCAGCGATCTCATTTGGTCAACCGACTTTATTTCGTTGATGCCGTTGTGCAGTACTTTTCTTTTCTAATACCGAAATGAAAAACGAATTTGCTGTTGACTTTAGTTACTAGAACATTCAATATTTCCTCCAGTTATAAACCTCTTCATCTTGAAATGGAATTTTTAAAACGTTCTCTTGGGCTTAATATATTCCTGTATAAATTTATATACAGGTAAGGAATTAAATAGAATGTTTACTCATTTCAATGAAAATAAAACTTCAGTGCACTGAGCTATCATTTTCTTCTCTACTATCAATGGTCGTGTACGTATGCATGAAGAAATAAATTGGTTCGGTTATTGAATGGATTCTGCCTCAATACTTCATTACTTGCAGTATTCAAAACAGAATTTAGATAAGTTGGGTTATCTAAACACTGTATATGGGTCTCGTTCCCGTTGATATGCTGTCCTCCCATGTA
Organism: Cherax destructor; assembly: GCA_009830355.1. Taxonomy (NCBI): domain Eukaryota; kingdom Metazoa; phylum Arthropoda; class Malacostraca; order Decapoda; family Parastacidae; genus Cherax; species Cherax destructor. The sequence goes on along the minus strand of WNWK01005255.1, from coordinate 76,950 downwards.
TAGTTATTCAACTTATGGAGACGTGACCAACGACAATTGGAGGTGAAAATTTGCAGAGCTCCTATGGACCTATGGAAAAGGTCAGTTAGTGTCAAAACGACTATACTCATCAACTCTTGGCCACAATCAAATCTGTGATCAGCCAATGAAGCCTTGTGATTTCTCTGTTTTTAGTCTGTTGCTCAGACATAACAAGGTTGTGTCGGAGTCGCTGCTCGCAGTGTAGCTCCGATTATCAGTCAATAGCTAGAGCCATTTCCCTGAATGAATCTACCTGGACTTCTGACTCATTTCTACAACATTGCAAGCTTCTGAAGATTTGTTGATCGCAACACGAAAGGCCTGGAGCTAACATTCAACACCCCCTGTGGTTGCTTTCCATCTTGTATCACTTGATGAGGGGAAAAGATGAGTGGTGCACTTAGGAGTCTGTGGAGACAAAGGTCTCTGTCCATGGAAGCAAAGAGGGGAATGGATACTCTGAGAGTATAGGTATACCAACGTTCTTATATGGGTGTGAGGCATGGGTGGTGAATGTTGCAACATGGAGAAGGCTGGAGGCAGTGGAGATGTCATGTCTGAGGATAATGTGTGGTGTGAAAATAATGCAGAGAATTCGAAGTTTGGAAATTAGGAGGAGGTGCGGGATTACAAAACAATTATCCAGAGGGCTGAGGAGGGGTTGTTGAGGTGGTTCGGTCATGTAGAGAGGATGGAACAAAATAGAATGACTTCGAGAGTGTATAAATCTGTAGTGGAGGGAAGGCGGGATAGGGGTCGGTCTAGGAATGGTTGGAGGGAGGGGGCTTGGACTTCCAGCAAGCATGCGTGAGCGTGTTAGATAGGAGCGATTGGAGGCAAATAGTTTTTAGGACTTGACGTAACATTTATGAAGGGATTCAGGAAAACCCGCAGGCCGGACTTGAGTCCTCGAGATGGGAAGTACAGTGCCGGCACTCTGAAGGAGGTGTGTTAATGTTGCCTCTGGCAAGACAATGATGGAGTGAATGATGATGAAAAATTTTCTTTTTCGGGCCACCCTGCCTTGGTGGGAGAAGGCTGATGTGTTAATAATATATATATATATATATATATATATATATATATATATATATATATATATATATATATATATATATATATATATATATATATATATATATATATATATATATATATATATATGATAATGAGTAGTCACGAAGCGCTTGAAATCTTCTATTTTTATAGTGGTTTTCTTGCATATTTGATATCACCTGTTTACTGTGATCTTTTGCATATATATATATATATATATATATATATATATATATATATATATCAAGTAAGTGCACTATTAAGAAACAGAATAAGAGAGATCACCCACAGTACACCTGCACCCAGGGGTGACTCGGTGAACTAATGTTCGCAAGGAAACTACCAAGACAATAACTGTGCAAGATACGTGAAACTAATTAAAACACAAGCTGAACTGGCCTTGGAGGAGCACGATACCGAATTATCATTTAGATTAAAGGTTAGATACCGAGGAGACCTTGTGTGCCAGAACTGAGCCTCAAGGAAGGAAGGAGATTAATAAAGTGAATAGAAAATTTAGATGTAATTGAATCTGTATTTCGGAAGGCATGTTGTGAAGCGAGGGACACAAAACACCACTTGTCACGGATTATCATTGGAAAGGAAACCTTCCAAACAGTTTCTCGTATTATTATTATTCATATTAATATTATTGTTTTATTATTATTATTATTATTATTATTATTATTATTATTATTATTATTATTATTATTATTATTATTATTATTATTATTATTATTATTATTATTATTATTATCATTATTATCATTATCATTATTATTATTATTATTATTATTATTATTATTATTATTATTTCCTTTATTATCATTATTTATTTCATTATTATTATTATGGTAATAAGTGTTGATGTTTTGTTATTGTTAATAGTGTAGTAAAACAAAGCAGTAGCAACAGCAGTAGTGGTAGAAGTAGTATTGTTATTGTTATTTTTTATTGTTTTGTTATTGTTGTTGTTACTACTGCTGATGTTGTTAGTGCTTTTTGCTATTGTTGTTTTATCGTCAAGCATTTATAAGTGCGATCTTACCAGTTATCATGAGGATGGATATCGTTAATATTGCGTCGTGTGTGTACACGAGCGAGTGCGTTAATATATGTGTAAGTTCGGGCACACAGTTTCAGAAGAAAGTACGATAAGACAATGATGCGCTCGCGCGTACTCACAGACGCAGATACACACACACACACACACACACACACACACACACACACACACACACACACTAGTCCCGGAGCTAAGGGGTATGTCCTACGAGGGGAGGTTAAGGGAAATAGACCTGACGACACTTGAGGACAGGAGAGATAGGGGGGACATGATAACAATATATAAGATACTGAGAGGAATTGACAAAGTGGACAGAGACAGAATGTTCCAGAGATGGGACACAACAACAAGGGGACACAGTTGGAAGTTGAAGACTCAGATGAATCACAGAGATGTTAGGAAGTATTTCTTCAGTCACAGAGTTGTCGGGAAGTGGAATAGTTTAGGAAGCGATGTAGTGGAGGAAGGCTCTATACATAGCTTTAAGCAGAGGTATGATAAAGCTCATGGCGCAGGGAGAGTGACCCAGTAGCGGCCAGTGAAGAGGCGGGGCCAGGAGCTTTGACACGACCCCTGCAACCACAACTAGGTGAGTACACACACACACACATACACACACAGAAAAGAGAAAGCACACATCAACCAGATAACTAGTGCAGCATATTGGCGCCTGGCAAACCTGAGAATAGCGTTCCGATACTTTAGTAAGGAATCGTTCAAGGCACTGTACACTTTGTACGTCAGGCCCATATTAGAGTATGCAGCACCAGCTTGGATCCCACACCTGGTCAAACACGTAAAGAAATTAGAGAAAGTGCAAAGGTTTGCAACAAGGTTAGTTCCGGAACTAAGGGGAATGTCCTATGAAGAAAGGTTAAGGGAAATCGGCCTGACACTGGAGGGCAGGAGGGTTAGGGTAGACATGATAACGACATACAAAATACTGCGTGGAATAGATAAGGTAGACAGAGACAGGATGTTCCAGAGAGGGGACACAGAAACAAGGGGTCACAATTGGAAGTTGAAGACCCAGATGAAGCAAAGGGATTTTAGGAAGTATTTCTTCAGTCATAGAGTTGTCAGGAAGTGGAATAGTCTAGCAAGTGATGTAGTGGAGGCAGGATCCATACATAGCTTTAAAACGAGTTATGATAAAGCTCATGGAGCATTGAGAGAGAGGACCTAGCAGCGGTCAGTGAAGAGGCGGGGTCAGGAGCTAAGTCTCGACCCCTGCAACCACAATTAGGTGAGTACACACACACACAACAAAAGAAGAAGTCACATTAGCAGGACAGGCAGTGGCAGCAGGGGAAGGTGGCAGCAGGGGAAGGTGGCAGCAGGGGAAGGTGGCAGCAGGGGAAGGTGGCAGCAGGGGAAGGTGGCAGCAGGGGAAGGTGGCAGCAGGGGAAGGTGGCAGCCGGAACCATTACCACATTAGCACTGTCGTCTTCTGAACACAGACCCGGATGTTGCTACTGCTACTGCTCGCGTTGCTGCTTCTGACGTTGTTAATGTTGTCACTGCTGCTGCAGCTGCTGCTACTTCTATTTATGTTGTTGTTATTACCTTTGTTGCTGCTGCTGTTGCTATTGAGACTTGCTGCTGATGGTGATGTTGCAACTGCACCTGCTGGTGTTGCTACTGTGGCTGCTGTTGCAGTTTTTCCTAATGCTACTCGTGGTGCATGGTAACATACTAACTTATTCCAGGTAACTTTAAAACGACATGCTGACATCATTCTTTATAAATATTGTTTATTATTGTAATTTGGCAACTTGTTTTATCCTCTTAAAAACACTTTTCTTTAGAAGCTGTTCAATTTATACGAAATATATAAATTGCATTATATGAACTGCATCATTTTCAACACATGTATAGTTTTTGTGTTAGTACTAATATCATATTCATGTCTGTGGCACTACTTAGCAGCCAGTGAGAGAGGGGCCTCTCCTGTCAGGCAGCTGCAGTAAGTACGTACTATGAACACTCCTGTCCTGCCAGGGAGTCATGTCAACACAGCCCAGATGAGTGTCAACAATTGCTGTGACTGATTTTGATAAGATTAAAATATAAGCCTCTAGCAAGCATTAAGGTAGCCTTAAAGGTAAAGAATTTATGCTATTAATTAAACGATATTGTTACGTTAATACTGCTGTATTTTTATTAATTTATTTAATCACTAGTTGCTGCACTTCTTCATCTGCTGCTGTTGCTGCTGCTGGTGATGTTGCTACTGTTTCTGCTGCTGTTGCTACTGCTGGTGATGTTCCTACTGTTTCTGCTGCTGTTGCTACTGCTGGTGATGTTCCAACTGCTGCTGTTGCTGTTCTTATAGTTGCCGGTGATAATAATGTTACTGCAGTTTATTTTGGTGTTGGTGCCGCTGATTCCCTGTTGTTATTGTTGTCTAGTTTATTTTAACTTGGGTCCTTTGGTCCTCTTCCTCAGGATGCGACCCCATAAAAGTCGACTAACACCAAGGTACCAATTTACTGCCAGGTAAACAGTAGCAGCAGGAGATTGGCTCAAATGTTTTTACTTCGTCCAGGATTGAATCCTTGTTCTTCGGATGTGACCTCTAACGCCCTACCCTTGAGCCACCAGGGTAACTTCATGTCATTGATGGCTTGAACTATTTATATAAGCATTAAATAACCCTAGAATGGTGTTAGCGGACTAATAATTGATGATTCTGTCCATGAATCCTGCTAGATTACGGCTCTGTCCGCCACCTAACCTCATTTACAAATTTAGTATTGCTATATTTTTGTATTAATAATCATATTTTATGCTTTTATATATTATTGCTTCGTAATAAAATTAGAAAAATCCTCTAATTTATTTTTCATGTCCGGGTTAACTTGAAATTAAAAATATCTACCTACTACTCACAGATGAAATAATGAATGAATCTTTATATATATATATATATATATATATATATAATATATATATATATATATATATATATATATATATATATATATATATATATATATATTTATAAAGAAATGAGAGTGGTATAATATAGGGAAAAAGGGATGGGGGTACTTGAATGACCAACTCCATTATGTAAGTTGACTGTATGGGTTTCTCTTCCACCTGACCTTGAACTTGTGGTTTGTCTTCCTACCTGACCTTGTGGGTTTGTCTTCCCACCTGACCTTGTGGGTTTGTCTTCCCACCTGACCTTGTGGGTTTGTCTTCCCACCTGACCTTGTGGGTTTGTCTTCCCACCTGACCTTGTGGGTTTGTCTTCCCACCTGACCTTGTGGGTTTGTGTTCCGGCTACAGCCGCCTCTTCCCGGACTCTCCTCCCTTGGTGGTTTGTACTCTTCTTCCTGTTTACTTGCCTGCCTTCCTGCCGGTAGTCTGCCCGCCTCTCTGTCTGCTTGCTTGCCTGGCTGCCTGCAACCTTAACTCTTGCTTAGTAATAATGATAATAGTAATTTAAAACAGTATTTACTATGATAATAATTAAATAGACTCTCAAGTTCCGGTTACTTTTCTCTTTCTGATTGACGTTAATCAGCGTTATTTTCTTTTTATAATTTGCAAGAGCAAATAATAAATATTTAGAGTTAATTTCCTGATTCGGCGGAATAATAAAATTTTAATTTTGTCTTTTCGGTGGTCAGTATTTTTAGCATTTTTTTTTTTTAAGTTTTTTAAGCGTTTGTAGGAATCATTCTGGGCAACCAAGTTTATTAAGCTGTGTAGTAATGTACTTTATTTTGCATATTTTATATGCTGAGGAGGAACAAATATATAGTTTTTCTTTCACGTCGTTTCAAAATATGGATTTTCTCAGTGATGCACAATAAAAAATACACACATATGTACTTGAATCCCAGTGAAGAATTGAGCTCCTTTTGTCCAACGACAGACACTCTCAGTCATTTCTTGGTCATTTTAACAAAATTATAGTTTGTCGGATCGCATGAAAGATTTTCCAACTATGTGAGTTACATGTGACGGTACTGATCACTCTTATCACTGTACCCTACCAAAGCTTGTACAAGATAATTCACACAGTAACACTTGCGACAGGTAAACAGTAGCGTAAGCCGTCAAGTGGAAATAAAGACACTGGTTGTAGGAAAATCTTTTATTCATTGAGGATCACCTTGGCTGGCTTCATAAAAATTGTTGATATTGTTGTTGATGTTGACAATATTGTTGTTGATATTGTTGTTGATGTTGACAATATTGCTGTTGATATTGTTGACAATATTGTTGTTGACACCCTCCAGGTGCCCTCCAGGTGCCCCCCAGGTAGGGGGATGGAAGGTATTCAGGCTCACCAGTTTCAAAGAACCTCCCTTGAGGGGGTTGTTGACATGTCAACCTTGGGTGACAGATGGAGATAAAAGATCTTCCTTCAAGAAGTCTGTATATTTCCAGTACTTAAGATATTTGTGGTGTTTAGGATTGTGCGCATATGGAAGTAATGATGTGTCTTTAGAATCCCAAAACCACACATTTCCACAGTTTGGGTTTGACATCGTGAATTTCCTGATTGCCAAGACGTTCTCAGGCATCGAGGTCACCAACAAGGCAATAACGCTATGCACCAAGTGGCTTGTCAACAACACTGGACATCATAACTTATTCGTTATTTCCACTTCATATGAATAAGACACATGTAAAACACTTTGGTATTTTTGCAGTGGAGATGTTGCTGCAGCCAGCTGCATTATCAGTCCAGTACAGAGAATAATTGCTGGAGAGGGTGGAAGACGTGAAACAGCAATAGTTGAGATGATCAGTGACTCAGCCTTGATAGTGTTCATCTATTTGTCAGTCTTAATAATTTCTGATTTAACAATGATGATCAGGAAGTTCGGTATGTACATGTATGGGGAAAGAAACGATAATTTTCAGGTGTTTGTCCTGAATGGACTGTAAGCTTGTAGCTCACGCAACACTGAAGTCATAGCATGAAGGCTTATGCTCACCCCAACCTTCAACGAACAGTCTATGTGGATATACAAACGTTCTGAGGGACAAGGATGTACCCAGCGTTGCCAGACGTAAGTTGATACTCAGAGTCTTTATCAACAAATAGATGATTATAAATGAGTATGAATTATTAAAAAAATAAAAAATGTGTGAATATAAAAAGGTGACTATAAATAGGTGTATATAAATAAGTAAAGTGATGAGAATGAATAAATGAATATATAGAAGAGAATGAAATAGATGAATACAAATGGATAAGTATAAATATGTGAGTACTTATACATGAATACACCAAAATCCGACAGAACTAATATTTCGGAACCTTTAACATTTATCACTTAAAATGATCATAATTACTATAATAAAGAAGGTTGAGTGCTGCAATTAAGAGCTTCTCCTAAGAGGCTATACAACTGTACTTCTTAGAAACAAGTCAGATGTATATATGTGGCGTGTGTGTGTGTGTGTGTGTGTGTGTGTGTGAGTGTGGTTTGTGTGTGGTATGTGTGTGTGTGTGTGTGTGTGTGTGTGTGTGTGTGGTGTGGTTTGTGTGTGGTATGTGTGTGTGTGTGTGGTATGTGTGTGTGTGTGTGTGTGTGTGTGTGTGTGTGTGAGTGTGGTTTGTGTGTGGTATGTGTGTGTGTGTGTGGTATGTTTGTGTGTGTGTGTGGTATGTGTGTGTGTGTGTGTGGTATGTTTGTGTGTGTGTGTGGTATGTGTGTGTGTGTGTGTGTGTGTGTGTGTGTGTGTGTGTGTGTGTGGTATGTTTGTGTGTGTGTGTGTTATGTGTGTGTGTGTGTGTGTGTGTGTGTGTGTGTGTGTGTGTGTGTGTGTGTTGTGTGTGTGTGTGTGTGTGTGTGTGTGTGTGTGTGTGTGTATGTGTAGTGTGTGTGTGTGTGTGTGTGTATGTGTGAGACAGTGATAAAGGTCGGTAATATTAATTGTGATGGTGGTACAGGTGGTGCTTAAAGGGATGGTCTTGGTGGTTTTGGTGCAGGTGGTAGTAGTGACGCAGATGGTGGTGGTGGTGGTGGTGGTGGTGGTGGTGGTGGTGGTGGTGGTGGTGGTGGTGGTGGCAGCAACACAAGGTTACGCCAACGACACAATGTCGTCACTCCAAGGGCAGAGGGTGGTAAAGTCGCTTATCGGGTAAGAAACAGTGACGGAGAGAAGACCAGGAGGAGAGAGGGAGGAAAAGAAAGGATATGAAATTATGGGAACAGAAGTACATAGAGAATGGCTGAGATGTAAGCCAACGTTCAGTTAAAACATTCTTGTTCACTCTAACATTCCCAGCACCACCCCCAGCCGCACCCCTCGCCCCATCTGTGAATGTAGCATGTATGTTTTCAGGAATGTATACATGTGCTTCCACTTATATATGTAGCTATGTAGCTTTGTATTTTATATTCGTGTCACGAACATATATTTTTATTTGCTTACTTAAGGTTAAACAACTTAACATACTTGTGCCTCTTTCCAGATACGTTAAGAAACATACCAAAATATACATGTATTTAATTTTTATTTCTGATATTGTATATTAAAAATTTATCAACTTCTTTTCCACCATTCCTTTTCCCCTACCTTAAACCCACGCCTCGGTTTATTCTCTTCTTTTTCCACCCCTCCCTTCTCCCCGTCTTCACCTGACCTCTGAGGACCATCACTCATCTCCTATATACCATGCCTTCCAAATACCTATTAGTCACTTTTCTCCTGTAGTCCCTCATTACTCTCTTCGTCGTGTTACATCCCCCCCCCTCTCTCTCTCTCTCCCTATTTCTATCTATCTATCTATCTATCTCTATCTATCTATCTATCCCTCTTGGCATGTGGTAATCAGAAGCCCACAGCATATTCTTCACCAGCACTTGGTTGCAGAAGTCAGTGATCTCTTGAACATTCCTCCTCAGTACGATTCCTGATTGTCACATTCAGAGCAAGGGAATCATTTCCAGAATACAATATCCTTTATATTTAGAAAAATGCGTATTTTAAACAAAATGTTTCCGAAGGAGTGTGGAGATGATAGTCAGTTCTGTGCAATAACCGTTTTTTTTGTTTTGTTTTTTTGTTTTTTGTAATTTGAGCGCCTCAGTTCAGAGATCATGAGAAGCAATGCTTACAGTATAATACGTTCCCACTCATTATTTAAGGAACTCGAAGAGCTCAACAAACTAAATTTTATAACTAATACAGTAATAGCCATATAATAATACGGTAATAGCAGTATAATAATTGCACTTTAGAAATATCACTATGGTAATAGCACTAAGTAAAAGCAAACTTCCTAATTACGTATCTGCATGTGTTACTGGCTTTTATATTTTATTTATCTTAATTATCATATGGTTTATTATAAACCATATGATAATTAATTATAAAAAAAAGTCTGATCTCAAGAGCTAGAGCAAAAATTTTCAAATCAGAGAAAATCAAAGAATTTAAAAAAACGTTATTACAAGACTGATAGACGCGAATGTATAAGTTCACTCACATCTCTTCTCCCTTGAACAATAAATTGAACATGCATTTTCTCGTCTTGTTACGTGCGTGAGGTCAGAATTCGAACGGTAAAAATGACTTAGTGAACAATACCAGACTAAATGCCCCTCCTGCCTAAGGCTCAGTGTGCCGTGATGGCAGGTTTAATTACCCTGGAGTACAATATGTATGCTGCGAGGACATTACACAGACAATGGGCGAGTAAAAACTGAGATGCAGGTGCAGTATATGTAGAAGCTGTGGGATCCTGCTCAGTGCTGCTGAGGGGAAGCAGGAGTAGTGAAGGGGAGGGAGATAAGCAGAGATGAATGCGAAGAGAGAGAGAGAGAAAGAGAAGAACGAGGGAGGGGCAGTTTTTTTTCTAGCTGTATCTCTCTCCCCACAGGAAGTAGAAGTAGGACAGGATTTCAAGGGTTTACGTATCCAGGGGCAGTCCCACCACCGTCAATGTTATTTAAGCCCAACAACATCCATCATTACCAGCACCAGCAGCACCACAGGACTCCACTCGATTTTAGGATTACGTTGAGCTAATAATGCCGTTTTGTGTTATTCGTATTTAAAGTGATCAAGGTCCATGGACCGAAAAGTTTTCAATAATGTCTTAAGTGTGACTGCAATTGTGTTCATTTTTCCCCTCAGGTTGTCGGGTGTCATCTGCCTTCTTACTACACGTTTTTTTTTTCCCTTCGAGTTTTCTCTGAAATGCTGCTGAGGCATCGCGATTATTATGCGATGCTAAATTGAGAGTTGGTAGGATTTTTATGCTGTGATACTATGTGATTCTTATGTGATTCCAAAAACTTTGAATCTGTGATTTTTATCTTATGAACTGATTTTGTTATAATGCTTTGTGACTCTTATGAAGTTGCAGTACCATGAATCTGTGTGTTTCTTATGTTAAGAATTTATTTGATTCTTATAGTATGACGTTATTCTTATAGCAAGAATTTTTTATTCATGTGTGATTCTTACACTGTAATCATAAGTAATTTCTGAAGTATATTTTTTACTTAATGATAATTATTCTGTCGCTGTTGCACTATGTAATTCCCGACATCCATTCCTCGGGCATGTCACGAACCCCAGTATATATATATATATATATATATATATATATATATATATATATATATATATATATATATATATATATATATATATATATATATATATATATATATATATATATATATATATATCATATATATATATATATATATATATATATATATATATATATATATATATATTTTTTTTTTTTCAACAAGTCGGCCGTCTCCCACCGAGGCAGGGTGACCCAAAAAGAAAGAAAATCCCAAAAAAGAAAATACTTTCATCATCATTCAACACTTTCACCACACTCATACATAATCACTGTCTTTGCAGAGGAGCTCAGATACGACAGCTGAGAAAGCCTTAATTTAGAGTGAAAAGTATGTAGATACTCGCTATATTAATAAGTGGAAAAGATATTTTTAACAAAACCAGCGCCATCTTGCTTCCCAGAACTTCTTGTAGAATCACCAAATAATCCTGTAGCTCCTCCTTCGACCCTACATTCCTTCAGAGCGTCAATCACAGCACTTGAGGTGGGTTTCTCAGTCCCAGGTGGTGGCTGCTGACTGCCTTTGTTATGACAGCAGGATCAGCTTTCCCTGGTATGTCTTATCAAATGATGAGGACAATACCTGGAAATATCATTCTTATCAGTTATTCCACAACTCTGAGAAGAGATAGACTGAAAAGAAAATGAAGGGATTATTACACAATTGTGAGATAGATAGTTTAGTATAACATTCCATAAGAATTATATGTAGCAAGGAGGATGGTTAGTTTATCATCTACAACAACAGAAGATAAAACATCCTGGAAGGGTAGATGGGTGATTATAGATAATAATAATTATACCATACTGTGAGGATTGGTGATAATAGAAAATTATAAGAGTTATTATGCCTTCCGGCAGGAGAGATAAATTATTATAAAAAATAATAACAATTATTCCATCTAATAGAATAGATAGATTACCATTGAGAATAATAATAATTATAAAAACACTGCGAAAATATGTTGGCTGGCTTCCAAAAAAGAAATCCATAATACCAAACTGGTATTAGATTTACGTAAATTAAAAGCAACCAAAGAACAAAACGTAGAATCTATGTGTAAATACCTATTTACCGAATGGTAATCACCTGTTTACCATGCTGTAGTCGCCTGTTTACTATGCAGCAATAACCTATTTAACTCATTTTAATTACCTATTTACCGTATTGTAATTACCTATTTATCGTACTGTGATTCTGATGCACTGCTTCTCATTAGGTTTCCGTTATTCGTAAATAGAAACATAAAGGCTTTAATCTCCTTTGACAGATCGTCTACATAGACATATGAGGTATTGTATAGATTACAATCTTGACCAGATTAATACTTCTTCACCTACCCTTAATGTTATATATGCCCCATCCTCCCCATTCTCCCATGAGCATCAGAAGCAACTTTCATTTTAACCTCAGCTGGGTCCATAAGTTTGGGCATCGATCTCTACTAGGGTTCTTTTTCGATGGCCTTCTTTCGAAATTTTATGTATATGTGTATGGATGTGTGTGTGTGTGTGTGTGTGTGTGTGTGTGTGTGTATGTGTGTGTGTGTGTGTGTGTGTGTGTGTGTGTGTGTGTGTGTGTGTGTTGGGTTCACTTAAGGTTCCTGCCAAACATGGAGAGGTTATAACCACTGCCTGACCATGTTAAAGTAATTTCCGGATCAACACTCACTGAAACCACCTTGCTGTACCCTTCCTTATTGCCTGTTTCCTCATTCCCCATCTGCGTTTATACAAATTCTTCACCATCAATCTTTATCCTCCCCCCCCCCCTTCCCGACAAACATTTTCACTAAATCGTTCATCGTCGTTTATCATCACTCCCTCTTCCATCTTTAATTTAGCCATCCACTCTACCGTAAGCCACTCTTCATCCTCTTACCTTCTCCTTTTTTCCCCCTCCTCTCTCCCCTCTATTGTGTCTTTATCTCTCAACCAGACTCTGTTTCCCAACTATCACTCATATACTTCCCCAACCAACACTCATATACTTCCCAATCATCACTCATATACTTCCCCAACCATCACTCATATACTTCCCCAATCAACGCTCATGTACTCTTGTTCTCACTTCCTTTCCAAGTGATAGTAATTTTAACTCTGCTGGAACGAAATCATTGAAGCGCCAGTAGTTGTTGAACCTCTAATCCTGACGGGATGCTTGACGATATCCTCACTGACCTGCTAAAGTCTTCCAGTTCAGGCTGATAGATTTCAGAAATTGATGTAGGAAACCCATGCTATGTGACGGAATGAGGTATCAGCACGCTGTGAGTGTAGCTGACTTTGTTTAAAACCTTTCTTTCCTTGCTCCCTGTTTCGTTCACTCATTTCCCTACTCTCAACCCACCATTCCCACCCCTCTAGTCCACCCCTCCCGCTCCACTTCCTACCTTCCCACTCATCACATCCAGCCCCTTCTCACTTCCTCCCCCACCCACCACGTCCCTCTCCACGCCTTAACTCCCCCCCTACCACAATCCTGCTCACCCTCCCTCCCCACACGCCACATCCAAGGTCAACGTGTGGGTCTTGACTTCTCACACACGTTTTGACCTATACTTGGTTTCCTTGTCGTATTTAACGCAATACAGAAGTTGTTTGAACTTGCAGAAAATTTATTCATAAATATAATATATAATCCAGAGGACCCATGACAAGGTTAATGATAGCATTACACAGTAAAGCATATTTCTCTTTCAGGGAAGTATTATTGTGTGTGTTTGAGTAAGCAGGTGAGCTAAGCAAGGAGCTTAGTCACACCTCAGTGTAAATACGGTGAGTGGTGATATGTAGCCATATATGGAGGAAGAGAATTCTCGTGATCTTTCTGTATAGCTAATCAACACAAAAACTGGTAAAGCTTCTTTGTCGAGATGTATATCATTTTACTTAAATTAATTTTACACATCGCCTCACGTTCTTGTCTGTGTTGCAGCGGCGGGTCCGTAGAGTTTTCATCGTGCCCCTTCCCTGTCCATCCTCCCCGGCTTCACTAACTATGGTGTCCAAAATATATTGCCCCTCGCTGGCTCACCTGCTCGTCCTCGTATGAAGACAAGGGCGCATGCAGCTTATATTGAGACCTATCATTTGCAGGCTCTCACTCTAGCTTGTTGCTACAAGTCACCTGCCAGCTCTTACTCGAGCTTTTTGCTTCAAGTCACCTGCCCACTCTCACTTAGGCTTGCTGCCCGAAGCTCACCTGACTGGTGCGTTGCACTTTCTATCAAGAATTTTCCTAACTCATAAGATCCCGGAGCCAAGGGATATGAACTATGAAGATAAGCTGAGGAAGTCGAACCTGATGAACTTAGAGAACGAAAGGACCAGAGGTGATATGACAACAACGTACAAAATATTAAAAGGTATTGATAGAGTGGAGAGGGGCAGGTTGTTCGAGAGGCTGGAAACAGGAACGTGAAGGCACATCTGGAAGTTAAAATCAGAGATGAGTCACAGAGATGTTAGTATTTCTTCAGCCTTAGATAAGTCAGGCAGTGGAACGACCTGGGCAGTGAAGTTGTAGAGGCAGGACTCATATACAGTTTTAATAAGAGGTACGACAAAGCTCTCGAAACTAAGAGTGAACCCAGTAGCGGCCAGTGAAGAGAAGGGACCGAGAGCTCAGACTCGATTTAGCAACCGCATAGAGGTGAGTAGTTGAGTACATAGGTGAGAATATACAAATGTACACATACATACACACACACACAAACGCACACACATACACACACACAGAGGGAAGAGGCGGGGCCAGGAGCTGCGAATCGACCCCCGCAACCACAAATGGATGAGTACAAATATGTGAGTACACACAAACACTCGCAATTCTCTACTTTTCTCTCTTAGATTTCACTTCCATTACTAGTGAGCCTTGCTAGCTGATGTTATCTCACAAATACCTACCCACCTCCACTTCTATATTTGCAGCCCCACATTTACCCAATGTTCCAGCTACTTATCTCACTCTGGCTGTTGTTCACGTCAGTCATGGCCGAGTAATGAAGGGGTCATACCTTCCTGTGTGTCCTCACATGACGCTAAATTTGCGTTGCTGTTTTGTTTCTTCAGCTCAGATGATTCGGCAGCTCTCTTGGTTCCCAGGTTTCAGTCTTGACTGTGTTCCGTGTTTGTTGAGTGGGTGGTGTTGAGGAGTGTTTGTTGAGTGTGTGGTGGTGTTGAGGAGTGTTTGTTGAGTGTGTGGTGGTGTTGAGGAGTGTTTGTTGAGTGTGTGGTGGTGTTGAGGAGTGTTTGTTGAGTGTGTGGTGGTGTTGAGGAGTGTTTGTTGAGTGTGTGGTGCTGAGTGTTCTGTTTCCGCTACACCCAATAACCTCAACAATCGCCTGCATATCATCCTCATACTAATTCTCCTCTTCAACCACCACCAACCACCACCACCACCAACCACCACCAGTACCATCACCACTATCACAACCACCACAACTACCACCAGTACCACCACCACTACCACAACCACCACCAGCAACCACCACCAGCAACCACCACCAGTACAACCACCACCAGCAACCACCACCACTACTACTACCACCACCACCACCACCACCACCAACCACCACCACCACTACTACTACTACCACCACCACCACAAACCACCACCACCACTACTACTACCACCACCACCTCCACCAACCACCACCACCACCACCTCCACCAACCACCACCACCACCACCAACAACAACAACAACAACCTTATAAGAGCGCAGGACCTTGAGGTAGCGGAGCCTGAAATATAAGCCACTGACTTCAAGAAACATGTTTAACAAAACTGCCTAAAAGTATTTAATTTTATACATGTACTAATAAAATTTATAAATGTATTTTTCCCCCACTTCAAGTGATTAATTGAAATGTTTGTTGGTTGGTTAATTGGGCTTCAAACCTATCGACTACCCGAGGTTGTCAAGGTTCATTTTATCCCTTAAATCATGATAAATCTACAAATACATATGTACTGAGAGATACACTTTGCTCGGTGAATATAACATTCACACATGTAACATTTTTACATTAATCTCAATAATAATTTTCACTCGGAAATGTATTTTATCAAACTATTTAAAAAAATTATGTTTATTATTTATTAACATCGAGGAAAAGGCAGTCGGAGAGGACGATTCATACATTTTGAGTAATGAACAAATCTGAAGGAGGAGAAAAAAGAACGGCAATTTGCCAAATCCAAGATTAATTCCTCTCTCTCCCTTTTAGACGTCTAGAAAAACTGGTTCTGAATACTAAGAGTGTGTCAATGCTCTGGACGGCTATTGGAGTCAAGTGCGGTTCCTGGTTCGATTCTCTCACTTAATCTAGATACGAGAAAGCATCTAACTCCTCGTGACTCACAAGAGTTGAGTGTGTTAAAGTATATCGCGATCCTCCTTCCCTGTTTCGTCCTTTATTCATATCTCACAGAAAATGTTGTTATTTTTGATAATAAAGACGGGGTAGGCATCGTCCCAGGAAGAGTTAGAAGTTTTAAGTGGTAAGCTGAAGGAAAATGTTTGGATTAAAACGCGTCCATGTTTATAAAGACGTGGGTGAGTGCAAATTCAAAGCATGTTCATGGAAAAACGCCGGAGAATAATAAGCAAATAAAATGTAAATGATTACCTTACGGCCTTGAAAGGAGTTAAAAGTATCACTATTATTACAACAATTTTCATTTTGTGTTTGGAATGTATTATATCCTTGTGAGCGCAGAGTTAAGAGGAAGGAAAAATACAAGTGCTGCTTTTTTTTTTTTTAAATTTGACAATAAATTACCCGTATACATGCGAGTCACGAAGCTAGTTTTAGCTACAGTGGTAAAGTTTTGCCTCATTTGTAGACATTATGTGGTAGTGTTAATACTCTTTAGGATGAGACACTGGCTTCTTGTGGGAGTTCAAGAAATTTGCTGCACTGAGAAATTTAATGGCAATTTTCAGAGCAGGGGTCTGACGTTATGTTTCATTTCTTCTTCGTTGCTTTTTTTTTTCTTCTGGACACGTGACCTTCATTACCAAATTCTCAGTTCTTGTCACCCCTCCAGCAACCTCTATCACCATACGGCAAATTGAGGAATGAGAAGCTTGTGCAGACCTTTAGTATCATTATTGAAGAAACGTTTCGAGAGCCAGTGGCTTCATCAGTCCAATTCAGCGAAGAACAAGGAGAGAAGTTTGAGGTAATCAGTAACTCAACCTGGGATCGATGTGTTTAGTCTATCAGTCAAGACTGATACACTAAACACAAACTCCTTCTCCTTCTTCACTGTATTGGACTGATGAAGCCACTGGCTAGCAAAACATTTCCTCAGTAAAGACACACAAGTGTCTCATTCTTCAACCTCTATCATCACTCCACACAGCCAATCATTTTCTTAAAGATGGTAATATTGACCTAACAGTAACTCAAACTCTGCCTGAACGAAACCTTTGAAGCTGCTGTAGTTACTGAACCCTTAGCGGAATGCTTGTCATATATCTTCATCGCCTTACTGAAGTCTACCCCCTCCGGCTGACAGATTTGATTACTTGATGCACAAATCCCATCTGGTGTAATGGAATATGACAGAGAAATCGAGCCAGCATTTTGTCCCCCACACAGTAACTCATCACACAGAGTAATAATAATAATAATAATAATAATAATAATAATAATAATAATAATAATAATCATAATATATCTATATTTACTACAAGTACATGTACAAGGTATACAGGCCTAGCTGACATCAATGACAGGCTACTATATAGAAAGCCTCTTGTTATGCTGAGCATTTCGGACAAATCAGGTCAGTTTTGTCCCAGGATGAGACCCATACCAGTCGACTAACACCCAGGTACACATTTTACTGATGGGTGAACATAGACAACTAGTGTAAGGAAACATGTCCGATGTTTCCACCCTTTCGCCGGGAATCGAACCCGGACCCCTCACCCTGTGAAGCAAGAGCTTTTGCCACCGTGGGTAGATTAACATCACGATACTAATGTACCCACGATACTAACGTACACCGTGGGTAGGGTAACATCACGATACTAATGTACCCAAACAGAAATTTTCGTAAAGATAAAGGTAGCAACGCACAACAGACAGTACCACAATGTACCCATTGTGGTACCATGTACCACAATCGTGGTCCACTTACAGGTGTTCTCACACCATAACCATCATAGCACAAGGAAGCAGCACACCGTGGGTGTACGCACAATATAGCTATCATAGAGAATGGGGTGACATCACACTACGGCTGTGTCAAATTTGGGTTAATAAAAATATAATATTTCCCCTCTACATTATAATACACTTCCTCTGCGAAAGGAACAAGAGCCGTTAACAGCTGTAAATGGAGCCTCGATATGGAGTTTTCTCCGTTGTAAGTTAATGTTCTTTGTTTATTGCTTAGCATGATGATCGTTGTTTCATACAAATAACTTTTGCGTTACGTAATCAGGGCGGAACTATGCAAATTTACAACACCAACAGAACTCTCCGCGAGTGAGGGATTTCGTAGAGAGAGAGAGAGAGAGAGAGAGAGAGAGAGAGAGAGAGAGAGAGAGAGAGAGAGAGAGAGAAGCAGAGAAAGAGAGCGCTAGAGAAAAGAAAAAATATGAATATAGTAGACAGAGAGACCTGAAACGGGAGGCAGGCAGAGAGAGGGAAGGCTGTGCAGGACGCCAGGACGGGTTGGTTCCCCGGGGCCGGGGCCAGGAACAGTGCTGGGTGTGCAGGCCATGAACACCGGCAAGGTAATGACGATCCTGACGTCTTAGACCTTGAATCAGACTGTTTACCCCCTTTGAGAGCAGCCCTGCGTCCTGCGTGACCAGAGCAGCGCCTCCCGCACAGCGTTCACTTCCACAAATCTTCGTTCCCAGGGCGATCACGAACGCTGGTCCCTGCGACAGGGCGGACCTTAGCACCATCCAGCCAGGGACGGAACAAGGGTAATTTGTTATCTAGTTCGTTGATAGTGGTGAAGATTATGGTCATTTATCCAAGAGCTTAGAATTTTGTGGGAGAGGAAATCGTGGCGTTTACGCTATCGCTCGCAGTAGAAATGTAACTCAGGTTGGTTGGAGGAGAGTTGGGGGAGGGAGAGAGAAGTTAGTCTAACCGTAGGCAGTATGTTGCGGCAGAGTTTCAGTGTGAACAGACAGAAAAACAGTGCAGTCTGACGGTGCAGGTATTAAACTGGCTTCTTTCTGGACCAGAGTATCGTCCCTGCATATTATATATATATATATATATATATATATATATATATATATATATATATATATATATATATATATATATATATATATATATATATATATATATATATATATATATATATATATATATATATAATATATATAATATATATATTTTTATTAATATAAAAATTTATATATATATATATCGTCCCTGCATAATATATAAATATATGCATTTTTCCTCCGTACGCCATGCGTGCCATAAGAGGCGACTAAAATGCCGGGAGCAAAAGGCTAGTAACCCCTTCTCCTGTATAAATTACTAAATTTAAAAAGAAAAACTTTCGTGACCTAAAAAGAAAAACTTTCGTTTTTATTTTTAGGTCATATATATATATATATATATTGTGTGTGTGTGTATTAAAAGTGTGTAAAGTAGGCATAGATAAGAGTATGGTGATGAGGATATCAAACGAGTTAGGTAAGGAAAAACTGGATATCAGATTGAAGGGAGGGGCTATGGAAGAAGTGAATGTGTTTAGATATCTGGGAGTGGACGTGTGGGCAGATGGGTTTATGAAGGACGAGGTAAACTATAGAACTGATAAAGTGGAAAAAAAGTGAATGATGCATTGAGGTATCTGTGGAGACACAGAACATTATCCATGGAGGCAAAGAAGGAAATGAATGAGAGTATAGTGGTACCAACACTTATATGGGTGTATGCTTGTGAATCATGGGTTGTGAATGTTGCAGCGAGAAGGAGGATGGAGGCAGTGAAGATGTCGTCTCTAAGGGCATTGTGTGGCGTAAATATTATGCAGAGAATTCGTAGTGTGAAAATTAGGAGGAGATGTTGAGTTACTAAAAGTATTATTCAGAGGGCTGAATAGTGGTTGTTGTGGTGGTTTGGTCATTTAAAGAGGATGGAGAAAAATAAGATGACTTTGACGGTGTATAAATCTGTAATGGAAGTAAGGCGGGCTAGGGGTCGTCCTAGGAAAGGATTGAAAGTGTTTCTACACACACACACACACACACACACACACACACCTAGCCAAGCATGTGAAGAAGCTCGAGAAAGTGCAAAGGTTTGCAACAAGACTAGTCCCGGAGCTAAGGGGTATGTCCTACGAGGGAGGTTAAGGAAATCGACCTGACGACACTGGAGGACAGGAGAGATAGGGGAGACATGATAACAACATATAAGATACTGAGAGGAATTGACAAAGTGGACAGAGACAGAATGTTCCAGAGATGGGACACAACAACAAGGGGACACAGATGGAAGTTGAAGACTCAGATGAATCACAGAGATGTTAGGAAGTATTTCTTCAGTCACAGTTGTCAGGAAGTGGAATAGTTTAGGGCGATGTAGTGGATGGGCTCTTCATGGCTTTAAGCAGGAGGAGAAATAAAGCTTTGGCGGGAGAGAATGACACGTAAGCGGCCAGTGAGGCGGCCAGGAAGCTTTGATGTCCCTGCAACCACAACTAGGTGAGTACAACTAGGTGAGTACACACACACATACACAGAATGTAATTTGAGTCAGCCGGCTCAATCATTCTAAATTTAAATAAGATATCCAGGACGTGTCTGTTTCAGAAACGACCAAGTTCGTGTTCTCAGTCGCTGAAATTCTTTATGCTTAATTGTGTCCAGCTTTGCAAACACTTCACTGAGTTATACTATACATAAGCTTTAGCATAGTAAGATTGGCAAATATTTTGCCTGCTAAACAACAGGTTTTTTCGCTTCCAGTTATATACACTTTCAGGAAGGAAACGAAGACTTTCTTCGGATATTAATCCCAGGGGGCTGTTCACTCCGGAGAAGCCAAGAAAACTAAACGTTGTAGTTCCTCGCTGTACTTTGCCTCGCAACGTATGTGTTTCGGCTCCTTTGCTCTTGTTTAAAACTTTAGTTACATAGTTCAGTAAGTGGCTGTACTTATTACTTCGCTTTTCGCATACGTTATCAAGACTTCACTGCGTTCTCAGATCTTGGGGTACGTGGATGTGCTTCAGTCTGTTGACTTGTTTCTTGTGTATAAAGTGTTTCATCGTTTTAGGTTTGCGATCTTATTCCATTGGTTCCATTGGGTTATAGAGTGCAAAGAAATAATCCTTCATCCGCTAATCACGAGACACACGCAGACATTATCCATCTATACTCACAAGGGGTTTCCTCTGCGGTGTCTTCCATGCATTTTGCCTAATTAATAGTAAAGACCGTCGAATATTATTTAACATCTTTGAATCTATCTGCTGGAAGGAGGGATCAAGCTGTAAATATAAAGAACAGATGAAGGTAGGAAAAGTTAGCACGAAATATAGAAGGATGGCAATGAAAGATGGCAATCAGATGCTTCAACTGACAATAAAACTAAGCGGTATAGAGAGACAAAACGGAGACATGCAAGAAATGGAAAATAATAATGATGAGATTAATATTGTAATATGAAATCTATGAATATGAGTAAGACAGTAAAACACAGTACGACAGTGAAACATAGTACGACAGTGAAACACAGCTAACCCTCAGAACATGGCTAGCTGTGTTTCACTGTCACATTTCATCACGCAGAATGGGTTGCATACATGAGGAAATGAAACTTTTCAACTTGAGTCAGGAAATATCAGCAGGGCAATGAAAATAACTCCAAACATTACACTAGGTTTAGTAGCCAGAGTTACAATTACATTGGAGGTGCCATCTATCTCTCAGGTTTGCCCAACCTACTCAGAAGGGACACAGAATATTTGAAAAAACAATAAAAAAAAACATTCATCTGCATTCATTTACATAATACAAGAGAGTGTAAAAGGAAAGGGGAAGTAGTGTAGAGAAGAGGTTGTGGGAGGGGCTTGTGTGCTGACTAGCCAAGATCACTTTACACACGATGTTTATGGGCGAGTCGTGCCATGCAGTAGTGAGGAGAGACCCAGGATGCATCTGCCACCACACTCTAACTCTTCCTTAACTTTAAAAAGAGACGATTATTACATATATTCTGGCTGGGAGGAGACACACAGCGCCATCTCTTTTCATTATGCAGTGGCGGATGTGGATAATGCAAGATATTAAGATGAGGGATGTGATGGTGAAACATCATGATCCCTAAAAGCACAGCCATGATCTTACACCCTAGGAGGGCAGCCATGATCCTGTAACCTCCGTGGTAGACTCAGCCTGTAATGGGCAATAGGAAGGGCAAACACTTGCCCTCACTTGTAGGCGCCAAACACTGCCCACTTGTCTTCTTCCCCTCCTCCTCCTCCTCCTCGTTTAATCTTTTCTCTCATTCTCTCATTCATATACAATGAGCAAAGTAAATGTAACGTGTGTACTCAGCCTTTCCCTCAGTAACTTGAGCACTATATGCTTGTCTCAGCTTTTAGAAATTAATAGAGCTGGTATATACATCTGCATATGTCAAAACATATTTTGATTGAAAAAGATACCAGATATTCTAAAAAAAATTAAACTAGCTTGAAATACATTAAGTACAGTTTTAAAAATTACTCATTTATAAATAATTTTACTCCTCTTTATCATTTTACGGATTATCTCCAAGAGCTTATCATTCAGTTTCAATATTATCTGGCACTACCATCCACTCGTTAAATATAAGGTGTCCCTTAGCTCGATTGCTGGCGCAGTCAGCTCACACATAGAGGTCCGTGGTTCGATCCCCGGTACGGGTGGAAACATTAGGACGTGTTTCCTTAAGACACCTACTATCCCTGTTCACTATCGGTAAAATTAGTACCTGGGTGTTAGTCGACTGGTGTGGGTCGCATCCTGGGGACAAAATTGACCTTATTTGCCAGAAATACTCAGCATAACTAAGAGGCTTTTTGTATAGTAGTATGTCATTGATGTCAGCTATTATTATTATTATTATTATTATTATAATTATTATTATCAGGTGCATTATAAACTAGCCGCTACCGTCCATAATATAATATATAAGATGCATAATAAACTAGCCTCCACCAGCCATAGGATAGACGTAGGATGTTTGCTAAACCGCCCACTACCGTCCATGAGATAGATATGAAGGGTAAAATAAAGTAGCCTCTTCAATGGCCAAATTCAATTAATGTCGTCAGTTCAGCTTTTTATCTTTTTATTCTCATCTTCAACATCGCTGCTTTAATTCCTCTCCACTTTAACATCTCCACTTCTTTGCCTTCATATTCCTCCAGGTTTCTTCCTCTCTCATCACCGTTCGTTTCTCCTTCATCACCTTCCTTCTTTCTACACTTTCAAACCCCCCTACCACCCCCAGCCACATCTCCTTCCAGCCCACTTCCCCCTTCCCCTCCTTTCCCCCCGCCCCTCAGAGGACTGGGTTCGTGAGGCTGGTGGACTCAGGACCCAGAGGCCGTCTCGCTTGGCTGAGTAAGGTCATCATCACTAGCCACACCTCCTCACCCCTCCATCCCTTCTTCTCCCTCCTGTTTCTTCTTCCTTTTCCTACTCCTCCTCCTCTTTTTTTCTTCCGTCTCTTCCTTCTCCTCCTCCTCCCCCTCCTTCTATTCATTCTACTCCCAATTTTTTTCTATCTCCTCTAGTCTCCTCTTCCCACTCCTATATTCTTCTCAGTCTCCTTTGCCTCCTCCTCCTCCTGAGTTTCACTCATCCGCCTCCTGTTCATTCACGTTCTCCTCCTCCTCCTCCTCCTCTTCCATCCCATTTCCTCTTCCTTCTGAGCTGCATAATCTAAATGAGGCTTTGCAAACGATAGAATAGTCTTGAAGTTCGTCATATTTATTCTTCTTTATAAGGAGTCAAGTACAGTAATATATTAGTTTTTATGCAAAGTCTTGGGTACTGTTGCTTAACTTTACATTTCTCTCAGCCAGAAGTCAATTTCGTATCAGATTTTATTCAGTTCTCTATATAGCTAAATTACTTGTTGCTGTGGCTAATTTACTCCCCCCGGGATTATAGTCTTCCGCATGTTCACACTGAAGTGCATGTGCCACTTTTCAGACATCAGAATTAACTTCATTCTGAAGCTTTTGGCATCCTCCTCGAAAAGTATTTGTCGACATATGTTTGTGTCAGCAAGATTACTCAGGCCACTATTCGTTTCCTCATCAAGTCGCGTATGCAGATTTTTAACAACTTGATGAGTAGCACGCTACTACTTTTTGCGTGCGTCTTTGGCGTGGCGTCTTATCAAAAGTTCTTTACTGAAGTTCTGATGCACAGCCCTGCAAACTTAATCACCGTCCACGGCTTCCAGTACCTTAAAGAAAAAAATATTAACAAAATCAATATGCAAATTGATCCAGTTATATTCCTCACTTGACTTCGAACAACTGCGTACATTATAATTATTGATTCCTCTAATTTACGTACTATTGAATAAAGCAGATTGGTGAGTAATTCGAAAATAGATATCACATCCTTGGCAAAGTAACCATTTGAAATGACTTATATACTAGACTAGCTAATGGATTATCATGTTTGAATTTGTATTCTTTAAGAACACTTATAAGCAGTTTGTTGGGTCCCGAGGACTTTTTTATTATATAATCTATGTACCTGTTTGAGAACCAGGTTGACTGTGATCATCAGATCTGTTTATTCTCTGTTACTAGAAATCTCTGATATTTCCTTTGTGTTTTCCTGACTGAATGCAAGCTGTTTCATTTATCAGTAAACTGTGCTGAGTTTGATTTAATCATGAGCATATTTTTTTTCCCTGAATCATTGTTCAATGTGCCTGAAAGACGCTTTTAGGTCTGGTCTGAGATTCCCTTGTAATTATTCTCTCACGTTCTCGCTTGGCCTTATATGTCCCTTCAATCCTGCTTCGTCTCCTAGTTTCACTCTCTTTCCCAACCTTAAGATTATTACGTAGATATCGTTGTATGCCAACAGCAGGTGAAGATGATTGTTTCTTATTGTTCGATACTTAGTCGCATATTGATTTAAAAGGCAGCTCTAAACTCCATCTAGAATGTCCAAATATTTTAGACTTCATGTCTCGGTTGTCTACTCACTTTCGATGACATAATACCATTTGTCTAGAAGCCCTTAAATTTAATCTCGTCTTTTGCATACGTGTCATATTCACAATTAAATCTGTGCAATTTGTCAGTGAATGGTATTGCAGTTTCATTCCATTATTTGTCAAGAAGCAATTTACTAAGTGCTCGAGTATCAATCTATTGACTATTTCACTTAACAGAATATTACATCTGACTAAGATCTTTTCCTTTGACCTAGTTATCTACTTTGCTGCCCTGTACTTGGTAAGTAACTCCTCACTCTTGCTCTTCCCAGCACCATTGTTTCCAGCAATGAGGTTTCTTTCATTTCCTGCCATACTGTTATCTAACCTGCTAACTATATCCTCCATTCAGCCTCAGGGAAACCGACACTCATTCTCATCTTACTATTTCTGTTGGTTTCAAAATGCTCTGCCCAGAGGCCAACAATTCACGAATATGAACTGGCTAATCAAGACCTGATTTGAATCAGAAGGTGTCCTAAGATGTTAGTTTTGTTAGGCGCAAAGCCTGTCTACTTCACGTGGGTCATACAGGTTACAAAGTCACCTGTCTACTTGCATTGTGATATAGGCCATCCTTTTTCTTGTCAGGTCACAGTATGACCTGTCTAGCTTATGTGCTAATTTGCCACACCCTGGCCATGTCATGGAGGTGTCAAAAACTGTAGGATCTCCAGGAGGGAACACCTGCCTTCGGAGCTCTCAGGTCTTTTGTTCGAGAAAGCATATATCCTAAATTAGGAGAGGGTGCTAATGTTTCTCTGAATTCTGACTCTGGTGGTGTGCTAGGCATGGAGGGTGACCTCCGAACCTTGGAGTTAAGGGGGGTGCATAGAGGACCATATCAGCCCAATTAAACAGCTAAGCGAGAGAATTCTGGGAGAGCTCTGGCCGGTGTACAGAGCTCTGTAGAACTTGGAGTCGAGAACTGACAGTACCTGGCCAGGTGAGAGAGCCGGAGAGGCTCTGTTGGAGACTTTGGGCAGAGTGCTGGCTGGGAGCCGTTCTCGTGCCATGTGGGTCTTGTGACCTGTGGCTAGAAGTTGCCTGAGTCTCTAGAGGTGAACTGTCTATACTGATAATATACTGTAAGTTGATATTCCTTTCTTCAGCTAAATTGTATCCCTTCTCAATAACTTGTGTACCATCCCCACTGATCTTAATATAACCCCTTTCTCCTTTTCCCAAACATATTATTGTACAATAACTAAATTTAAATGCATTTGAGTGAAATAGTATATTCCCTGTCCCCGTTTATATCTTCATTATATTATTAATCTTCTTTATCTGTTCTTCATTTTATTTATAATAAGGTGAAGTGAGTGGAGAAGGTTAGGGTCCACAGTAGTGGGAGTGTAGTGTTGATGAGAGTAGGTGCAGTCACCAACGACCTCACATTACCTCCGCTCCTGTCACTACCTTCACTCACGTTACTCAATCCTCATGCTCCCTTCATTCCCGTCATTTCCATTTGTTCCTTACCTCCCTCTGCTCCTCTATATGACAACATTCAAGAATTCTTTAATTTTTAAATCTGGAGTTAAAGAAAACTCTCGGTGAACAAATAACTCCCACTTTGGAGAGGAAACATTAAATGAGGTTTTGGTCAGTTCTGTCTCGCTCCGTCTTGAGTTGATAATGGACGGACCGAGACATCTTTTAAATGGGGAAAACACACTATTTGCGGTTTATGGCATTTTATTCAGAAGACACAGTCCACCAGGGGACTCTGTCAGTTCTCCTGGTGGACGCAATATCGTCTCAATAAAATGCCATAAACTGCATGTTGTCCTATTATACTTATCGGTCTATAATGCCGTTGACATGCACATTGTTTAAAGTTTTCTTCCATAAGTGTTGTTATTTATGAGTTGTTTCGGCCAGAAATGGGCAGAAATGCATGCTTATCAAGTCAGCTCTGATTAAACATGATAACCACTTTTTGTACAACACGAATCAGTGATTCTAGAAATTGAACACATATCTTGTAGAGGGCAGCGTTCACAATCTGAAACTAAATTGCTTCTTGTATAAGGGTAGTTGAATTAGTGAGATATGTACAAGGCATATGCTACAATAATGCATTAACGTTGCAGTGGCGTGACAGATACAGACCTCTCAGTGTATATAAAAACACTGACTTGTGAACTGACCTATATCCATTTTTGTAGTTTGGAAAAAACTGAATTGTAGTTATTTATTTAATATCTAGTGCATAGTAGGCCTTCAAAGTAAAATAGACTTACGTCATAGGCTTAGAATGTATAGTATATAGTCACAGTATGAGAGCAGTGCGAGAACCTTTCGTCCCATAACCTAAAAAAATAGTCTTTACTACCTCATATGATCAAGAGACAACTGATGTAGATTACAGCGTAACCTGGACAGCCTTTAGTAGTCCAGGTGGACCAGGAGTTACACCTCAACTACTGCAACAACAGCCAGAAAAAAAGACAGGGAGCAGATACACATAATGCGCAAGCGCACTCAAATATTTACACCCCCCCTCCTCCTTCCCAAGGGTATAATATATCCAATATCTTTCGGAATTTATCTTTACGATATCATGTGCAAAGAAATCAAATATAGGAATTAGGAGAAGATTCATACGTGAACTACATCATTATGTAAGGTTCACTCAGAGACAGCAACTGCATCAGACCTCCACAAATAATATAGCATAACTCCAAATCATTGATAAATCATAAATCATATAAGGCGGAAACGAATGAATAAGACAAAGACAAAGAAGAAGAAGAAGACGAAAAAGACGAAGAGGACGAAGAAGACAAAGAGGACGAAGAAGACAAAGAGGACGAAGAAGACGAAGAGGAAGAAGAAGACGAAGAGGACGAAGAAGACAAAGAGGACGAAGAAGACGAAGAAGAAAGAAAAATAGATAAAAAGAACAAGAAAAGAAAGGAAAAGAAAAAGAAGGAAAAGAAGAAAAAGAAGAAGGAGTTAGGAAGACTTAAGGTTCTTCACCTGACAAAGACCTGGCTTTACCTCGTCCTTGCTGTTACATTCATCACAATTATTCATTATTTTTTCAACCTGTAATTGTTCACTTCCGAACTATTTCTGGCATTCAAGGTCAGACGGTGATCACACAGCCTCGAGACATTTGTATAAACACCCCCCTCCCTCCCTGCCCTTCCTTCCTTCCTTCCTTTCACCCTCACTCCTCTATCTCATCCTTCCCCCCATCCCACTTTATCTCTCTCACTCCCCTTTACCACCCTAGTTCCCTATCTCACGTCCGCCGTCTATTCTTCCCCTCTCTGCCCTCCTCCATCTATGCATATATCCATCCAGTCCTTCCTTAAGCTCTCTTCCTTTTCTTAACCCTTCCGTTCTTAAATCCAAGCCCTCACACGTCTATTCTCCAACGCTCAACCTCTCGTAGCTGATGGCACTTTAATGGAATACTCGAAGATATTCACATTGACCTCCTGAAGACTCCCAGCTCAGCCTGACAGATATCAACACAAAGTATGTGACCTATTCTGTATGAAGGAATATGACCTGGAAACAGCTTTCATTCCGACTGTGTAACCAACATATAAAATAAGGTAGTAACACACTGCTGACGAATCCGTCTTAATAAACAAGGTCGGCTAAGAAACTAATGGTAATTTACTCTACATTAAAAATCTGTGTGCATGTTTTTCCACCAGCGACTGTTTCTCATACACGTATGTTGTCATACTATGTGAATGCATGTATATGTATCCGTGTATGCAAAACAACCACTGTCGAAAAAATAGTGAACGTCTAAGCACTTACGTGATTTCTCACATTATTAAGGGCATGTAAAAATAATAGAACAGAACAAGGCTTATGAAGTGGTTGTTTTGCATATTGTGATATCACCTGTTTACTGTGAACTTGTTCGATCTGTGTATATACCTGTATATTAACCTAGTTGTTGCTGAAGATGTCGAGTCATTGCTCAGGGTCCTGCTAATTAACTATAATCGACCTGTGAATAATTATGTAATTTATAAATCTGGGGTGGACGAAAGGGAGGTTAGGGTTTGTCATAGGAAAGGTTGGAGGGAGGGGGTAAAGGAGGTTTTGAATGCTAGGTGTCTGAACGTCCAACAGGCTTGCGTGAGCGTGTTAGATGGGAGTGAGTGTAGGCAAGTTGTTTTTATGATTTGACGTGCTGTTGGAGTATGAGCAAGGTAATATTTATGAAGGGATTCAGGGAAACCGGTTATCCGGACTTGAGTCATGGATGTGGGAAGTACAGTGCCTGCACTCTGAAGGATGGGTGGGGTTGTGGATTGGAGGGTCATCTGAACTGTGATGTTGGTACCCTTCCGGCAAAACAGTGTTTGAATTAGTAAAAGTGAAAGTGTTTTTTCTTTGTACCGTCACCCTTAATACGTGGGGGCCAGCCGGAATATAAATAAATAAATAAATAAATAAATAAATAAATAAATATATATATATATATATATATATATATATATATATATATATATATATATATATATATTATTTATTTATTTATGTATTTTGCGTAAATATCGACATATCGGCTAAAAATCATTCATTTCCCAGATGTCACTCTGGAAACATTGATAACGCAGTGTACATTATGAAAAGCTGAAAGCAAGATTTCTTCAGACATACCATGTAGGAAAGCTTGTGTTGTCCAGCCTGAATCACACGGTTGTTGACGGACATAGACAACGACAATAGTTTAATGAAAGAAAACTAAACAATGGGGAAAAAGAAGACCAATTTCATAGGAAACATTTTTTTTTTACATTCATTGTTATTAAGTAAAAGTTTGATTCGCTTATTATTTAATCTCTTTAAAATTATTCAAGCGTTTCTGTGCACAAATCATAATTTAAAAATCTTCTGGGTTTAGTTTAAGCTTGTCTTTAGAATGAATTGCAATTGCTAATTTAGGAGATTTGACTAGAGGGGGTAAGACTTTTGCACGATAATTTTGTGTTCATAGTTGCAAAATTTTAACAGTTACAAAAAAAATAAACCAATACACTACATACCAGCATGGAGGAAATGCCACAGGATCTTTAACTTTACAGTTACTACCTATTTATAGACAGGTAATGAAGATGGTATTGGAACTAATTTGTGCCTAAGAAACATGTTGCATTTTAGTGCATTACTTCCTGCTGCTATGACTCATAGGACCATACAATATGAAGCTAAATATAACTGATATCTTTAGAAACTATAACTTAAGGTATCTATACACAAATAACCCACACATAGGAGAAAGAAACTTATATTTGTATTGTTCCAGTCACGGTATTGTGCCTTTTTATTCTTTAAAAGGTATCTATGTTGAGGGCATTTTATCTAAGGGAAATTAATGTGGATAGCTTTCAGATAAGGATTTTTTTTTTTTTTTTTTTGCCAGGAATTATTTTTACAGCATAAAAAAAGACGAAGTAAAACATTCTGAATAGCATCCATTATTTAAATATTTGTATTACATTTACCACCTTTTAAGGAATAGGGCAAAACAGTTAATTAACAGGTGATATTTATTGTGTCCTGGGATGAAAAAGAGCTAGGCACCAGCAGTGCAGACCTAATTTGTTAGTTAAATCTTGGCAGGCATGACTTATATACAGGTCAAAAACTAAGCAGGAAAGCGGTTGTTTAACTTAACATTGCTTGATATGTTGGGTAATAGACTGGGAAAGAATATTGGTAGGGAGTGTCGGGCAAGATGGTTGATGGTTGCCAGCAGCTGGGTAGTATTTTGATTACTGAAGTCTCCCTGCAACCAGTCTGTGATGAGTGTCGAAGATTTTTGTTTTTGTTTTTGCAAAATGCCTTGTTATCTGACTAACTGAACTCGCAATAACACGATAGCAAACAACTCACAGAACGATGCCTGTGAGTTATAGGATTCACTTGCCATTGGTTCGAGCTGAACCCCTTCCATGATTTTTTTTACTTGAATTCTTATGGCAAAAATAGTCTTCCCGTAAAATGTACGCCAGGCTCATCACAGCCTTGACCTTAACAATTAAAAAGACGATATATTTAATAAATCGGAAGAGTTATTCACAATGTAATTCTGCTCCTAATCATATAAGCTGGCAACTAATTATAGACCAAAGCAAAATGTATTAACATTCCGAAAAAGTTTGTTACTTACAAGGAACTAAAAAGTAACAAAAGAAAATAATGCACAATACCGTGACTGGAACAATACACAAATATATATATATGCTCCCTCCTCTCCTTTTTGTTAGTGTGACTTTGTAAATGGTCCAAGTCGGACCGAAACGTCGTCGTAAGCTCCTCTCTTCTATGTGCGGGTTATTTGTGTAACTAAAAAGTAAACAAGCCAGATAATACAAGTTAAAACGAAATAAAAAATCCTCCTCCTCATCATCATCCGCTTCCTATTCCTTCACTACCCTCTCCACTCTTTTTCTTCCCTTCCTCTTCCTTTTCCTCTCTTGTCCTCTTCTTCCTGTTGCTTATTTGTCGTGCACCCCGGGGCGCCGTCACTGACCTGCCTGAAGTCATACTGTAGTCAGGGTGGCCTCACGTATTGCGTGCTAAAACTCAGGATGTGTGGATATTATAAAATGGAACACCCATTATATTTCTTATTGTAGCTCAAGTCCACTCTCCTAGACGTCTTCTGTCATGGTTTCTCTCATATTTCCCCTCTTTCTGAAACAGTGAATATGTTTTAGTGAGAATGTGTTTGGTTGTGTGTGTGTGTGTGTGTGTGTGTGTGTGTGTGTGTGTGTGTTATGCGTGTACATAGCATAAAGAACAGGGATACTAGTCAATATTTTTAGGATTCCTTTCACTTATTCTTAAATTTTGGGATTATGTCAGTCATTTTCTTGTCTGCAGTGTTTTGCGTGAGAGTCAGCAGTGACTGGCCTCCCAGTGGAACGTACCAATAATTGTAGATGTGCTTGAAAAATTAATGTTGGATATAAAGTAAACGGAGGCTATTGCATCTGAGAAAAGTAATATTTGTGTGATTGATTTGTCAGAGTGTATTGAGCCGTCTGTGTCAGTGTTGATTATTAACCTTGTTATTATACCTGTGTTCTATAGTTACTGCTTTAGCACATTTTCATAATAATAATAATAATAATAATAATAATAATAATAATAATAATAATAATAATAATAATAATAAATGTGAATTATATTCTAACTCTTGAGGGTCGCATTTTCTACCTTCATTGTCTCATCCTGGTTCATAATACCTCTCAGGCGCCTCCTTCCTCCAACAGTGACTGTACATCGTCACCTCCACCACTACCACTAACTCCACTGCCACCACCTCCTTCTCATCCTCCTCCTCCTTCTTCTCCTCTTCCTCCTTCTCCTCCTCCTCCTCTTCCTCCTATCACGTACCTTACTCACGTTTCCTCCCCTCACCTTCTTGCTTGGTGTCATCCCCCACTTCGTTCCTCCCTCTCCCCAATATTTATGGACGTGACTTAAGATGTTTTGTTATGATTTTTTAATATAATAATCATAAAAAAACAATTGTTTTACCAGCAACACTGTTACTGCAGCTAACACTACTACTAGTGCTAGCATCACCACTGCCAGAACCACTACCACCTACACCACCACCACCACCACAATTACTGTTATCTTTAATACCACCACCACCATCATGCACACCTCCACTACTTTCAAAACTATTCCACAACCACAAACACTACGAACACCACCACTACTGCCACCACTACCACCATAACCACCACTACCACCATAACCACCACTACCACCATAACCACCACTACTACCATCACCACCACTACTACCATCACCACCACAACTACCATCACCACCACTACCACCATCTTCACCACTACCACCATAACCACCACTACCACCATCACCATCACTACCACCATCACCATCACGACCACCGTCACCACCACTACCACCATCACCACCACTACCACCATCACCACCACTACCACCATCACCACCACTACCACCATAACCACCACTACCACCATCACCACCCCTACCACCATCACCACCACTACCACCATCACCACCACTACCACCATCACCACCACTACCACCATCACCACCACTACCACCATAACCACCACTACCACCATCACCACCACTACCACCATCACCACCACTACCACCATCACCACCACTACCACCATAACCACCACTACCACCATAACCACCACTACTACCATCACAACCACAACCACCATCACCACCACTACTACCACCTCCACAGTAATGTATAGCCTCCATTCTTCAGCATACTAAATTTGTCCACTAACTGATTCAGTGAAATAAATTCTCACAATTTTCTCCTGCTGCTCCCAAATCCTCGACCCCTCCCAGTGTAATGATCTTCCATTAGCTCATTTGTATCTATGTGATGTGACTTGCCTCCTCCACCCACTCCAAGCCTCTCATTACTAGGTCAAAACCTCGTGAGATATAGTGTAAACCTCTGTTATTATTTCTGTGAACCGTTGTGATGGATTATTTATGATTCTAAGTTGGGCTTCATATGTAAGAGAGGTTGTGTTAGAGTTAGCAACTCTTCAAAATCTTAAAAATAATTGTGGAAATCTGTGAAGGATGTGTTTATTGGACAACTCCAGTAGTCCTGTGAATGATCGTAACGTAGATAGTGGATTATAGTGACTGATAAATCGAAGATGTTTATTTGACTAATTAACCCGCCCAGTTTCATAAATATGTTCCAGTAAGGCTACAGATATTATATCTCCAGTATTTCTGACACCATCATCAGTTTAAGTCTCATTATTATTCTGTCCTGTCTTCCCTCTTACCGTCCTCTCCTGACCTCCGCTGTGTCCTTGACCGCAAGTTTTCCCACGTCTCCTGCCCTCCTCACCCCTGAGCCCCTCCCATTCTCCGTCTAGTTCATCCCCTATAGCTAGTCACTCCATCTCTAGTATAGCTAGTCACTCCATCTCTAGTAAAGCTAGTCACTCCATCTCTAGTAAAATGAAACCCTTGAAGCCTGTGCAGCTATTGAACCGATTGCGGAATGTGTATAAACGGTTTTGAAAACGGACAAGTAAATAAATGAGACACTTGAAGAACATTTGGGTATCTTATTCTAGAAACGTTTCGCCAGCCAGTGGCTTCTTCAGTCCCACACAGAGAACGGTGGAAGACGAGGAGAACTTTGAGGTAATCAGTCCCTCAGCTTGGAGTGGATGAGTTCAGTCCGTAAATCTTGATATGTCTTCATCTTCCTTCTGAATTCCAACATATTGTATTACCTTATGTTTGGAACCCATCCCGTGTACTGGAATATCACAGAGAAACATTGTTTGATTTTTGTTTTGACCAGGTAACTCTCCTATATAATATCAGTTGTTTAAAAAATCCAGTCTTTTATATTCATGGATTTTTCTTAATACAAATGTCAGAAACTCCTGCGTAAAACGGTAGTAAGTAAATATTAAAGTGTTTTGGCAAAAGGATCGACATTAGAGAGATTTTTTTTTAGCGTTCTTCCCGAGGGGGCGCTGTCTGTAGACTAAGAGAAAACACAGTAAGTGTCCGGGGCCCAAGACTGTTCAACAGCCTCCCACCAGGCATAAGGGGAATTACCAATAGACTTCTGGCTGCATTCAAGAGGGAGCTGGACAGATACCTAAAGTCAGTACCCGATCAGCCGAGTTGTTGTTCGTACCTTGAATTACGTACCTTCGTAAAATGACTGGTTGATGAGGCGCCGATCCACCGGGAGGCCTGGTCAAGGACTGGGCCGCGGGGGCGTTGATCCCCGGAACACCCTCCACGTAGACTCCAGGTAGGGGTGAGAGTATTGGACAGCGCCACAGCCATAAAAGCTGAACTCGAAAGTCCAAACTGTTAACGCGACATTTGAAATATCATCATCTATGTGTAAGATGGCTGGTATTACTGATAAGTAGAGTTCAAGATACTCGATGCATAATTTTTTTTTATTATATATGACATTAACCTCTGGTTAGAGCTTAATCAAGTTTACTTGGAGTCGCTTCCGGGGTCACCGCCCCCGTGGCCTGATCCCAGACCAGACTTGGTAAAGTTCTACCCAGAGCAAATATTTAGTTTATAATAAATTTTTGCTCTGCACACGATGTCATTGTACCAACTCCATTACTGGCTATTTCAATACACATATCACTGTCATTACAAATGAGAGTATCTTTATAGAGGAAAGAAAGATATTGCATATTTACATACATTTTAGCTTCATCGTAACCTTAACTTCATCCATCACCAAGTATTGCAAACAGCAACAAAACAACGCAATAATCTCAATAAAGAACCGGGAAGTTGCAGGGTGAGACGTTAAGGACATGATTGTAGGGTCTTACTTCTCAACCATCTTCGCTATTGACAGCATAATTGTGAGACCTTGACCTTGGCACGCCCGTGAACTCAGCCAGGGACTTGAAGCAGCCCTGTGACCAAAACTGGAGAAATTCTCGTCACTGTGAAGTTATCTAATGACCAGCAGGGAGAGAACAGAAACTATGATTACCATTATTTGATTCTTCCACCATTTAGCAAGGCACTCAAACAGCATAAGGAAGTTTTGTGTCAAGATGGGAAGGAATTTCAGCTTTGCTACTAGGCCTGAAGGGACTCCGTCACTTCGAAGGGACCCTTTGGGTCAGTTATGAAGGAAAAGTCCTTTCAGGAAGGAAGGAAGGAATCTACTATGACAACGGTAAAGGAAGGGGACCCACACATCGTGAAGGAACCTTGTGACCAGGTAGGGAGACACCCTGCCACGGTGAAGGGACTCTGTGGTCGTAAAGAGAGGAACATCACGACCGTGAAAGGGATTTTGTGACCTCTGAGGAAGGGGCTTCGCGGCGTGACGAGATGTGGGGTGGGTTTTGTATCTCTCGAATCTCCGTTGTATAACTTTGTACCCACTATCTCGTACCCACTATCTCGTACCCACCAGCTCACACCCACCAGCTCACACCCACCAGCTCACACCCACCAGCTCACACCCACCAGCTTGTACCCTTGACACACCATAAAACACGAAGAGTTCACAAACATAGGCAGAAAATTTCCCTAAATCAAGCAGTTATTTCACACTAAAATTTATATAACGTTAATGAAACCATTTTAATACAAGAAACACTAAACCCATGGGGGTTATTCAGTGCAAGGATTAGTGGAGGCTCTGTCCTCCGTCTTCTAACAACAAGACGACAAGAATCTATTCTCGTAGCCTGTGTATATACAATATGAAGAGAGGAATGGTTTGGGATAAGATATGGTAAGTATTATTCAGAAAAGGAACTGATGAAGGGATCTCCCGAAAATTATTAACTGCCTTTCCTTTCTTGGATCAAATATGATTTTCTCCCAGGTGGTGCTGGGTGACGGTGGTGGTGTTGGTATTGGTGCTGGTGGCTATGGGCGCTGATGTTGGGTGCTATTGGTGATGGGCATTGATGGAGTTGGGTGGTGGTAGTGATGGGTGCTGGTAATGATGGGTTCTGGTGGTGTTTAGTGCTGGTGTTGGGTGCTGGTGATGGGTGGTTGTGGTAGTGGGTATGGGTGTGTAGCGCTTTAATTGGGTGTGTGTAGGTGGTTGTGGGTGGGAGGTGCTAGCCTGGGAGGTGCTAGCCTGGGTGGGAGGTGCTAGCCTGGATGGGTGGTGCTAGCCTGGGTGGGAGGTGCTAACCTGGGGTGGGTAGTACTAGCTTGGGTGGGAGGTGCTAGCCTGGGTAGGTGACGCTTGCCTGGGTGGGTGGTGCTACTCTGGCTGGGAGATGCTAGCCTTGGTAAGAGATGCTGGCCTGGGTGAGAGGTGCTAGCCTAAGTGGGAGGTGCTAGCCTGGGTGGGTGGTGCTAGCCTGGGTGGGTGGTGCTAGCCTGGGTGGGAGGTGCTAGCCTGGGTGGGAGGTGCTAGCCTGGGTGGGAGGTGCTAGCCTGGGTGGGATTTGCTAACCTGGGTGGGAGGTGCTAACCTGGGTGGGAGGTGCTTGCCTGGGTGGGAGTTTCTATCCTGGGTGGGTGGTGCTAGTCTGGCTGGGTGGGTGGTGCTAGCCTGGGTGGGAGGTGCTAGCCTGGCTGGGTGGGTGGTGCTAGGTTTTATGTTGGGAAACACACACACAGTTGTGTATATAAGAGGAAACGATTCAATAACTAGTCTTTTATGGCCGGAGACAGTTGCGTTGAGCAGTGTTTTTGCGAGGAGTGACCTGTGTAACCTTTGTTTTTGTCGCAGGTGAGGGAGGTAAAAGGTAGTGTTTATTAACAATAACTTCCATCGTGTAGGGATTCACATGTACGGATTTACGACTTACATATCATGTACACATATAAGTCACTCGCATGCCATGCACAAATGCAGTAACACTCACACGCCACGGACACATGCAACATACGTACATGTCACGTACACATGCAGTACACTCACGTACCATGGTCTAATCCCTCGAATTCCGGTTATCTGGAGGATTTGATAGTTTACAGTGGAAGGATTCTAACTCGCTTTCCCTCGTGGAAATATGTATACAAAAACATCAATCAGATTTCGTGGGTATTGCGTCAGTTATTTGTGTGCGTCAGAAAAAGAACGGCATTTTTGGGTTTGTTGATATTGTGGACGCTTGCAAAACCACCTGGGTCTGAGTCAAATCTATATACCATTGTTTATGTGAGCCTCGCTCAACCCCCTTGTGTATACACAATGGACTGGACGCTGTGTTTCAGGCGTGCTGTTTGATTCTTTGCTGTACTCAGCGATCAAACGTTTGTTAACAGTCTCTCCTCTCTCTCTCTCCTGAATGACTAAGTATGAATGCTCGACTATACAATTTATAAACCAACACTTACTCTCTACCTCAGATATTTGTGAACAGTTGTTCTTTAAAGCTCGTTAGCTTCCTTACATCTGAGTTTCCATTATTCATTGCTTTTAGCGATGTCCAACGAGTGATATGATTCAATTAACCAGAATTTTTTTTTCTGGCTCAAGGGCTCTCAATGGCTCTCTTTCTCTGGCTGTTACTTCCTTTTAGCGTCAATGCTAACCAGATTAGAGTAAGATGCCTGAAATAGCCTAGAAAACACAGCATGATTCCAATTACGAAGCAAATGTTGTTACTTGGTTTCAGGGAACCTTCAGAAACATTACTCCCCGCGAATTTGGAAGGCAGTTTATGCTCGCTGTAACCAAGGTTGATACATCGTTACAAAAGTTTACAAAGCACACTGCAGTAATATAATGGCAATTATATGCGATTTTGGTTTAAATAGCAACGCTCTTCTTGCCGGATAAGGCAAGCGAAAATTTGTGTATGCAATAATTTCTCAAAAATCTTTCTGTACCTAACGAACAAATATATTTCATTGTATTTGTTTATTATTGAATTACTGTAAACATATCTAAAATATATTTAGTTAAATTACGCTAAATTAAATTGCGCTTGTTATAATAAGGTTAGGTAAGTTTTCTAAGGTTCTTTTGGTACAAAATTATTAATTTTCGCAGTAACATAAATGAAAAAAATATATCTTTAAACGTATAAGAGAAAATTTTAGAAAGGACTTAATTTTAAACGAGTTCTTGCTAATTGACCAGTTTTACCTATTCGGCAAGATATATATGTATATATATATATATATATATATATATATATATATATATATATATATATATATATATATATATATATATATATATATATATATATATATATATATATATATATTAAAATAACCAATTGCGGAAATGATGTCGATAATCGAGAATTAATTACTTGGAATGAAATGAACTGTCATCACTGTGGTACTCACAGGATGAACGACACTGGTAATAATCTCACTCCTCAGGGCAAAATAAACAAAAATTACATTGCGTTAGCTATTTGCAACAGCTAATCATTTTATTTATTGTATCATAGAGGTGTACACTTTATACAGTGATTAACAACATTTGCGTTTGGAGTTGGTATATATGGTATGTTTGGAATAGGTATATATGTTATGTTTGGAATAGGTATATATGTTATGTTTGGAATGGGTATATATGTTGTGCTTGGAATAGGTATATATGGTATATTTGAAACATCTGTGAGCCAAAGATTTCTTTAGCTTCCTTTTTGTGATTTTTGACTCTTTCTCTTTTTCTCAGTCTCAGAATCCCCGTCCATTCCTCTCTCTCCCTCTCCCTCTATCTCTTACCGTGCTCGTCTCCGCACCCTGCACACGTTATCAGTGCTCAGCCAGCACTAACACACACTACCTAAGCGATGCAGGGATACCCGACACGGCCAATTCTCCAGGGAACGAAGGCATTAGTGATAGTGGGGTGTGCGAACAGGCAAGCCTTCATCCAGTGAGCAACTGTGTGTGTGTGTGTGTGTGTGTGTGTGTGTGTGTGTGTGTGTGTGTGTGTGTGTGTGTGTGTGTGTGTGTGTGTATGTGTGTGTGTGTGTATGTGTGTGTGTTTTGTGTGTACATATTGAGTCTCAGCTTGTTGTCCAGCGTCTTATATTGCAATCGCCGGCATTATTAATTTCTGGCCTCTTGGTCTCTATCATGCCTCCTCCTGAAACTGTGTCTTGAACATGCTTCTCTCATTTCCTCCTCTAGCTCATCTCCTTACATCTTTGCAGCTTGTTTGTGTTTCTAGCTTCTATCTACGATCGACGCCCCTGTGCCTCGAATCTCAAAAAGTCTGTCTATTTCTGCCCTGTCAAATCCTGAGTAACTTGAACGTCGTAATCATGTCTCCTCTAGTCCACCTTTCTTCAGAAGTTGTAAAGGTCAGTTCCTTTAGTCTCTTCTCATAGCTCGGTCCACTCAACTCTGGGGCTACTCTTGTTGCAAACCTCTGTACCTTTTCGAGTTTTCGTACATGCTAGACCACGTGAAGGCTCCATGCTGATGCCCATGACATGTCGTGAACAGGGTCCTAAAAGATTCCTTATTGAGGTTTCTTTTAGGACCCTCTACACGACATATGTCAGGCCTATCATGGAGCCCCTCTGGTCAAACATACATATATATATATATATATAATGTGTGAGTGTGTGTACCTAGTTTTCACCTATTTGTGGGTGTAATTGTCTGAGCTCCTGGCCCTGCCTCTTCGCTAGCCGCTACTGGCTTTCATCTCTTCAAAAGCAGGTAACTAAAAATGAGTCCAGAAAGTGTGTTGCACGGACGAGCAGGTATGTTGCAAGGACAAGCAGTCGTGTTACAGGGACGAACAGCATCGTCTGTAACGAAGTTAATGATACACGCCATCAACGTCACCACAGCGAGAGACGCGAACAAAAATGTTCAGAGTGAGACAAGAGGTCGTGAAGGAGCGTCGTGCGTGTCGCAGTGGTAGTTACTGAGACAGTGTGGGCGAGGCTCTGAGACTATGTTGGTAGTGAGTGAAGCAGTGTGGGCGAGGCTCTGAGACTATGTTGGTAGTGAGTGAAGCAGTGTGGGCGAGGCTCTGAGACTATGTTGGTAGTGAGTGAAGCAGTGTGGGCGAGGCTCTGAGACTATGTTGGTAGTGAGTGAAGCAGTGTGGGCGAGGCTCTGAGACTAGTATATTCTGAATAAACACTTGAGTTAGATTTCCATTTGTTATGTTCTGCTTCATTAGGTTTTTCGTCCGTTATTATTTGAAAAATATTTGAAGAGAAGGCGTGGAGGTTGGGAAGTTCCAATATTCCTCTCACTAACTCTGGTATTGCTAATGTATTGTCTGTGGTTAAATATTTCTTTTTAGTCCAACGATTATATTTGTCTTTAATTCCCTCAGTGATTACTTTTTTCCCTGTCCTTTGCTTTCAAAGAGTTTGTATCTATCTGATCTATCGAGTCCTCCAACTATTTTGCTTTACGTAAATAGTTTTAGAATAGGAGATGGATATGTCCGTCGGCCCTCCTCTT
This sequence comes from Cherax destructor, assembly GCA_009830355.1. Classification (NCBI taxonomy): domain Eukaryota; kingdom Metazoa; phylum Arthropoda; class Malacostraca; order Decapoda; family Parastacidae; genus Cherax; species Cherax destructor. The sequence goes on along the minus strand of WNWK01005255.1, from coordinate 36,075 downwards.
TACTTCTTAAGAAGCATCATTTTTCCCCTTCACTGACATCGTCCGTTTGATAAAACTATGATAAAGTGTCTGGTAGGGGCGAAAGGCCATAACATTAAATGCTATAAACTGTTTATTGTCTCATTTACATACTTTTTTGTTTTTGTCCTCTTCATTCTATGTATCTTTCATGCTCCTCTGGTTAATTTTATTTTTGCCTCTCTACACCTGTTTGAACCATGGACTCACATAATCTTTCTTATTTCGCTTGGGTGTAATTTTCTTTACCTCCAAGCTTTGTTACTATGGACTCCATATCTGTACAGTCTCCCTTCTTCTATATTCTAATATCTTTGTACCCTTTCCAGGTCCAATTTCATCATGTAGAAAAAGTACTCCAGGGCAACATTTGTTGCCTAAGATATCAACACTATCTTGCAAGTTCATCCTCTTAGCATTCTTTTGCCTTGCCAGTGTTATGTAATTCCTCCATAAGTTAGACCTTTATGTTAGTCCCCCATGAATTTTCTTTTTATCGTAGACAAAATCATTGTGGATAAATTTTCCCATAATCTGTTATTTTGCTGTAACCCTGTGGACATTTGCTGAAACTTTCTCTATAGTTTCTACCAAAGCTCTGTTGCCTTTGTATTTCTGTCTTATTCTCTGCTGTTAGGTACAGGGATGAGGATTACCACCACTACTGTCTTAACATGCACTCTACCTGGTATGCTCAAAAGGCTTATTCCATTGTAATTGCAGTGGTACCTCGGTATACGCCCAGCTCCCAACTCGAACAATTATGTAAGTGTATTTTTGTAAGTGCTATTGTAAGTGTATTTTTGGGGGCCTGAAACGGATTAATCTACTTTAAATTAGTCCTTATGGGAACAAATTCGTTCGGTACTTGAAGAGATCGGCACTTGAACAGCCTTCTGGAATTAATTAAGGACGTATACCGAGGTACCACTATATTACATTATTTTTTTCCTTTTCTTATTTTGTAAACATTACGAACAAAATCATCAACCATTTCTGTACTTTATTCCATCTGCCTCACACATTTCAATCTTAATCTATTCTAAGTTTACCCTTTTTAATCTATTTATTGCCTCATTCATTTCTTTCATACTTTCTTCCTGTATATTTGCATCATTCGTACTCTCAATTCTTCATATTCTCCCCGTTTATTCTCACTCCTTCCATACTCTCATTCATTAAATACACCACTTCGATCTTTCTCATTTCCTTCTTTCTCACCTTCTTCATACTCACTGCATTCATGCTAAATTCCATCACACCCACTTCTTTCATACTTCCTTCATATGCAATCCCTTCACACTCGCTTCTTTCAATCCTTGCCTTCATACTCACTTCATGCTATCTTCCGTTGCATCACTCCTCATTGATCTTATTATTACTTGCCCCAAGAATGAAATTCCGCGAGCAATTCATCACCTTCATTCGACATCTCTTGTCCCACACATTTCATGGGTCACTGAAATATATTGCGCCCTGGTTTAGAAAGACACGTAAGCAAACACTAGGACGTATTTAATAGAAAACGTTTGGGTCCTGGGACCTTGATCATTTCTAATATACAGAGATGATCAAAGTCCCAGAACCGAAACGTCTTCCAATAAATATGTCCTAGTGTTTGTTTACGTGTCTTACTAAACCAACTTGTCTGTATCTGTTACCAAGGTTTATACCACATTGTGCACTAATTCATTTGACGATAAATGGTAATATCCCTACAACACAGTTCATCACAACATAGTATGGAAGACATTAACAACAGTGGCGTACTGGCGAGGTTGTAGCAGCGACCTACAGAATTGTTTTTGCCAGGTGATAGTCTCCTGAAAGTTTGTGTGTGTGTGTGTGTGTGTGTGTGTGTGTCGTTTTCCAAGAGAAACAGAGGTTGTTAGCTAAAGCAAGAGATATTTAAGATTTAAATGGCTAGACCAACCTGCCCTCGAATGCTCGTAATAATGTTTGGAATTACCTGTGTGATCTGACATCAGCAAACTTGAAGGATGAAGTTTCAACATCACAAACTTCGTTCAGAACGCGCTGCTTTCACTTCATTAAATAACCATTCATATGCGTATTATTAGAGGCAAAGTTTGCTGATGGCTAGCCGTTACTTTCCATATTTTTTTTCCATAAAGGAATACAATTAATTACATTAAGCAAACACTGTGCTGGCGTTTAATCAAGTCTACTATTGCTTTTTGTTTGTTTTTGTTGTAGTTTACATTTGTTGCTTTTATTAGACACCTCATCTAACTGTTGCTCACAAATCATCACCCATTACAGTCATGCTTGCCTAAACTCTAAATAATAAATATACAAATCATCTGCAATCAATCTTTTATAATCATGCAATGTCTTTCATATATTTTATACTCTGCGTATGTTGTTTGCAAAATTAATAGTATTTAACTACTGAATAAAAAAAATGATGTTGGTACCATTATCTATAGAAATATTTGGAAATACTTTTCTAACAAATACTGAAACAAAACGAGTCTGACTCACCGATTTTTATCCTAAATTTCTGTAGCTTTAGAGAATCATATACAATATACAATGTAGGTGTGTTATGAGCCAGTCCTTAGGAAAATAAATCGAGCGTGCAAGCTGATTGGTTACCAATCAGCATGAAAAAGTTTATTCTGGCACAACTAATCCTTAAATTTATAGCCAAGAACAATAAATTACAACAATAAAGTAAAACCAAGAGCAGCTAAGCACGAAAGTTTTAATCATACACAAATAAACTCAAAAGTTCAGGTAATTACAACAAATCGTACGAATCGCCCATACAGGTATACAGGCATACCTGATGAAGGAAAGAAGAACAAGAGAGGTGTAAACAAGATGTGTACCAAATCATAGCTTTAGTTATAGGAAGCGTTGAACGGGGTGACTCTAGCACGGACGATGGTTGAGCTAGATGGGATGAGTCGTGCTGAGGAGGCAGTCAGAGACGGTGGGTAAGCAAGGAAAACACTCAAAGCAAGGAAAAATAGGACCTGCAAAGCCCAAGAAAAGAACGACTATGTACGTTTCCTGAAGGACAGGTATAAGTAGAACAACGCACAAGGTGTGATTGCTTCATGAATATAAGACAATGAAAAGAATTTTTGAGTCTATTCGTTTTTCTTTCTTCGTTCTTTAGATACTATATCCTTTTTTACATCTTCATTTCTCAGGTCCTTCCTTCTTCCTATTATCGTCCACCTCTTCTTCTTACAATTTCTACTAATTCTTACCCTTTTTTCCCTCCCTTTCCATTCTCGATCCATCTATTCTTCGCATCCACGGCCTTTCTCCCATTCTAATCTTCTAGTCTACCTTCCTTTCTTCTTTCCTTTTCTCATTCCTCCCATTTTCCTATCGGGGTGACTTCCTAGCCCCCCCTGCTAGATGGATGTCATGCACAGGGAAGGTATATCAAGTGGATTAGTATTGCCGGTCGAGTTAATAATAATTAGACACAGAGGGGAAGAGACTGCGCTGAGTGAGGGGAGGGACCAACGACCCTGTGAATGTTGCTACAGAGTTATATACCAGTGTCAGGGATGGCCAATTTGCAGGATATCATCAAAATGCTAAACTAATAGCCAAAATTAAAGTACGAGTCATATTTCAGCTCCGTCTTGCCTCAGTGCCAGAGTTAAGACTATGGGAATTCTCCCCTGGTAATGTTGTAAGAGATGGACAAAGCCATTAGCAATGGAAAGAATAACTTTAGTAGGATTTATATCAACATTAATATTACGATCAAATGTAACGCCAGTGCCAAGGTTACGGTCACTGTGGTATTACTGTGCGTATTACTGCCAAAACCTTCCTTAGTATTACTAACAGTCAATCACTACTACTAAAATACTGACAGTCTCTTACATCTCTATGAAAATTATTGCGATCATATATATATATATATATATATATATATATATATATATATATATATATATATATATATATATATATATATATATATATATATATATATATATATATATATATAATATTATATATGAACAAGACAAGCCACGGGGGTGGAAATCTTTAGCTCAAGTACTTTCACACTTCTCAGTGCGTCATCAGGAGCTTCGCAATGTTTCAAGAGAGCAACTAAAGCAGGGAGAGAGTTCTCAGAGTAGCGTAGTGCGGATGTGTCACCGTCCACGGTTACCCTTAGAGTGTGGTCAGTGTGGATATTGGCTTCCATTCTATTTCTGATGCTTCCTGTTAGCTCGTGATGCATTATCTGCTCGTAATCAACCGGTGTAATGTTTAGTTACTCTTGAAATTTCTTTCTTATGAGGAGGACTTCATTCACTTAAATTTTATTCATTCATTTATATTTATTTATAAGACTGATTTTTTTCTTTATCCCGCGAAAATGTGTAAAATATACGAAGCGGCCCTCTTAGTGTCAAGTTTGGGAACCCCCGCTCTATGAGAACACCGTCAGGTATCCCATTATGGGTTCAGTAATGGTTTTCTTCTGTAGGAGCGCTGGGTTGGCATCTCCTCAGGTGGACATCTCAAGGAGTCATGTCACAGAGGTTTGCTTCTTCTATAGAGTCAGGAGCAGCCTCGTGTGAACTCATGTTGACTCGCGACTTTCTTTTCTGAACGGCCAGTTGTCCCTCGTCACTCTTTTTCCAGTTTCTATTTTTTTTTTTTGCGTATACTTTTCTTTATGATAATTTTTTGAGGTGCGCCTTTTCTATACCCTTTTCCTCTCTATCTCTTTGGTTTCTGTCTGTTTGTTTGTCTTGTCTGCCTCTCTCTGTCTGTTTATCTCTGTCTATCTGTCTGTCTCACTCTCTCTCTTTCTCTCTCTCTCTCTCTCCCAAGCACACACCAGTTGTTCTCTTTGTCTCTCCTCTGCAGGTAGGTTGCCATGAGCAAACACTGGATTTCGGCTCTCAAACAAAACCTATTTTATTGTGAGTGCTGAAGTTTTTTCTCACTGAAGGGAAAGAGGGAAGAGGAAGGTCAAGCTTCATCTCAACAAAAAAGAACATAGTGGTAATCTTTTCCACTGGGGCGTAGTTTACTTAATGTATTTTTTTTTTATCATTATTCTTTTGTCTTCTCTCCTCTAGTTGTCAAAATATTCACAGGTAAGAGTAAGTGTTGGTGGTGTTCTGTTTGACAGGAAACAGAACAAATATTTCCTGACACGGTCTTAGTCAACAAATTGCCCGAAATCCATTACCTAACTTGTGGCTTTTCCATTAAAAAAAAAAGTAAAACAATATCTGTAAAATTATGTATCTTACTGGAAAATATAGAATTCATTCTCATTTATTTATTTACACGATATCCCGCTAAGCACAGCTTTTCGACACATTGCAAAAACCTTCCGCTGGCTTACCGACCCATACCCATTAGAAGGTAGTCAGTATTGGTCCATCTCAAACTAACATTTTCAGGTACAAGGAAATCATTAAAAATACATAATATAATATGTTTTTATTCAACTCCTGTTGTTACTATTGTTATACACATTAAAATATAATTGTTACAGTCGTGTTATTAGCAACATTAAAAAAAATGCACTCTGCATTTTCAATCTTTGACAGACATTAGGATTTTTTCGTTCCCGCATGACAATTATTTATTAATTCAATAAACCGGGCAGAAACCAGTCATAAAATCGGCCTGGTGGTTCTAGGACTGGCTTACCATGTTCGTGAATCCTGTCCATTCCGTAAGCTGGATGAATACGACACGAGTGCAACACTAGAGTATCTTTATTCAGACGTTTCGCCCTTCAGTGACTTTTTTAGTTCATTACAGAGATTAAGAACAGGAGACAGTGGAAAATAAGGAATTCAGTACATCAGCCTAGACAGAAGGGGTTTTCGCTCTCTTATCATTGATCAATCTGAAGTATAGGCAGAATAATGGACACTTCTATACTGGCGCTAGAAGAGAGCTAGGTGAAGAGCTATAGAAGAGGTAGGCAATTGACTCTGACTCATTTATCATGTTTCAGTACTGTCTTGATTAACTTAAAAACTTTGCTGTTGACTCATCACCCATTTCATTTACCCCATGCAACTTACTGCATGTTAAACGTGTAACATATTCTTATGTCCTTAATATTTATCAAGGCAAACAGATCTGTCTGATCTTCCTTATGCGAGGTTGTTGTCATATAGAGCTGAGGGACGTGGATAATGATATAATTACTACAGAGTGGAGAAGAAACCTTCACTTGATTATTCACCCTTATGGTATACGCACTCATTCTTTACTACACGTAGTCCATCTTCCTCTCACAGTTTCAAGCAGAATTCACTAAGATGGACAAGCCAACTTGTCTAGCTTCCCTACTCTCTGCCCACAAAGTTGACAACACTGCTGCTGCACGGCTTCTTACTACCATACTCACATTCCCCACCGCCCCTCTACTGGATCGTCCACTGTCCACTACTCCTCCAGTAGTCCCCTGGTTTCAGCAAACTGCTATTTTTGCTATTTCTTTTTACCTGATTCAATGAGTTTATTTTAATTGCTTGTGCTTTGTCATTCTTGCTTTATAATTCATTTTTTTCATATTTGTATAATAGTTGTGCTCATTCATGCTATATATCTATCCTGGTTATTTGATTGTATTTTACTTGGTTTTCAGTCTTTAAATTCCTGAACTGGGAAGTGATCTCCACTTTTCCCGACAGTTTCTGACGTTTTCCAAAATTAAGGAAAATCTACGTATCATTTAAGGCTTATACGAGCATTAAGTCATCAGAGTCCCCGACTTTTCCTTCAAATGGACTTGGAAATCGAAGACTCCATGCTCTTGCCTGGGTTAATTTTGGTAATGAGGATAATTTCCCATCCTTGAGGAAAAGTAATGAACCTCTTCCCTCCTGTAAGTCAAGGATGACATCAAGGTCCTCCTTCAGTGAATCAAGATTAAAGTAGTCTACTTCCTGGCAACCCTGAGCGAGGTCTCTGGTACTCTTTACATTCGCCTTGCTGCTTCAAACAGTACTTGTACCTACTAGCAGCTGCTGTACCTACTAGCAGGTGTTGTACCTACTAGCAGGTGTTGTACGCTAATAGAGTGGGTGCTGGAGCGTGGGTGGGTGAGTAAGCTGGTTGGTGGATGGATGTGCAGGTGGATGGGTGGGTGGTTTTGGTAGTGGGTGAGTGGCCGGGAGGTTGGATGGGTGGATGGGCGGAGGGAGGGTGTGCAAGTGGGTGGGAGGTGGAGGTTGCGTCACCTGGGGCACAACTTGGACAATTATGAGGTGGTGAGGAGCCTGACAGAGATAAGGTGAAGGCGGCTCAATAACACCAGCATGACTCTTCACTTGTAAAGGTCACGCTTCTTACCCATTCTCATACCCTTCTTACCCCTTCTCAAATCTTTCTTACCCATTCACAAACTCTTCTTACCCATTCTCAAACTCTACTTACCCATTCTCAAACTCTTCTTACCCATTCTCAAACTCGTCTTACCCATTCTCAAACTCCTATTTCCTCTTCGTACCTAAAACGAGACAATATTTTGTACTTGCAATAATCTGCTGTACTCTTCTAATCTCAGCTGGGTTGACTGAATTCGATTTTGTTCTAGATAGCTGAAGATAAGTTAGAGCATCAGACTGTAGCTTATCTTTCTCATCAGAAAGCCTCCGCATAGACAGTTTGGTTTCTTGATTTTTGCCTTCCCTTTGTACTGCCATGCATAACTGTGTATACAACATGTATGCTATGCATGTACGATAATGAGTGAATGATCATTTGCAGGCTTTCATCACTTGCAAACTATGCGAAGGATCACTTGCAGACTGCGTGAATGATTACTTGCAGATTTTAGAGTGATCACTTGCAAACCATAAGTACGTGACTGTAGAAATTAGTAAACTGTCTTTGTATTCAGGAAAATTAAGAGACTGTTGATAGAATTTGTGGTATTTTTAAGTGCTCCCGATGGAGAAAAGATCAGTTATTTTGAACTCAATTCGGCTACTTTGTATTCAGTGGGGAAGCATCCGTATTAATGATGGATTCTTTACGAGTCTCCTGTCTTCAAGATCGCCTCTCTTCACCCGTGCATGGCAAATACCATGACCAACAGAATCACTGCCGCGTGAATGCCTGACAACCTCTGTTGTAGGTCCTCAACAACTGCACGAAAATTACCCACGATCTCCATTGCAAGTCTTTAATGTAAAATTAGCAATGCGTGACAATGACATTTTTTCGAAGATTTTATTAGTGAGTTTATTGGTCGGCGCCACTCATCCTGTGAGCAGACATTATAGCCCAAAGAGTAGAAAGTTCATTGGCGACATCCATCCGTGGCTGTTTCACTATATAGGTACCATTAATGCTATAGGTATCCCTGATTTTACTGACTTTTGAAGTCATGGCTGCAAAAGTCAGTATTGTCGCATTCTTGCATTTCATTATATAAGGGAAGGAATAATATTTCACATTAAAACACGCAACTACTGTCACGGTGCTTTTGATAACAGGTCGTCCCTGGAGGCCAAACTCGACTATGTTAATTTTCGTTTATAAATTCGCTTATGCAAATTTCCTCAATTAGAGGATGATGAAAGTGTTGTGTGCACGTGACAACCGATCTAGCGAGGAGGAATGGGGGAGGAGGAAGGGGAGTTGTCCCCATCCCTCCCTTAAACCTTACCTCTCCCCTTCCCCCTCCTCCTCTAGAAGCAACAACCCCCTTTACCCCGTCTTCCCCAACCCCCATGTTGCCCGTGCTCACTCTTGCCTGGCCACGACCATCCGACCACGAAGGGTTCATTCCGGAGGCTGCAGGCGAGCGGGTTAATTTTTGAGCTCTAGGACCCGTGGAGGTCACTCAGGTATTTTTTGTGTTAGGGTGCAAGGTACGTTCTCTTCTTAGCTCTTACCAACATGTGGGTTGTTCTGAATCTTGAGCCAAGGAAGAGGAGGAGGAGGCGGAGGAGAAGCAGGAGGAGGAGTAAGTCTCTCTAAAGCCTTCGAGGATTTACCTTTGAGTCCCGGGTCGTATCGAGGCTTTTCTGGAAGTTGGATGAAAGGAAAGGTCACTTTGAAGGCTCACTCAGTTGGAGGCCATTCTGGAGACGGCAGAAGCAGGAGAAGCTGAAGACATAACAGCAGCAGTTGGAGGATTCAAGTCCTTGCTCTTATTGAGAAAACTGGAAGAGAAGTATGTCTGAGCACTGGTATAAAAAAAACATTTTTTAGACTTAAGCCAGATAAAGATTATTATGGATTAGTAATTCAAAGAGAGAGGCAAATGAAAACACGAGTAAACGATTAAAAAGAGAGCACAAATATAGAAAGATAAAAAAAAGATGATTACTCTTAAAACAGCAGCAAAACATCTTAGAAAATCCTTGACGTGCTGAGAAAAATCTGACATAATTCTGAATCAGTTTCCACAAAGTCTGGAAGGAATCGCTACAGCTACACACACACACACACACACACACACACACACACACACACACACACACACACACACACACACACACATACACGCTCATTAATCTGTGAGGGTAAGAGAGCTTGCTTCAGAAACTTGAATGTCTCTGTATGTACAAATAGACATAAATAACTCCGAGCCGCCGGGGATTCTTGAGAGAGTGAAAGAGATCGTCTCGACAATCCCACAAAGGTTCTGAAGATGTTGCAACTCCAAGACTCACGCATTGCTGAAAAAAAAAGGTAACTTCCTTCCAGGAGTCTTTCGATCCATGACGCTTTACGCTGGTGTACGCTTGTTTTGGCTCTCCCTCTCTTTATTACTCTGATTTATCTTCATTCTGTTTCCCTTTCACGCTCATTATCTCGTTATGCTTCACTACATTTATACGTCTCACTCTCACTCTCTTTCTCTCTTTCTCTCTCTCTCTCTCTCTCTCTCTCTCTCTCTCTCTCTCTCTCTCTCTCTCTCTCTCTCTCTCTCTCTCTCTCTCTCTCTCACTCTCACTCTCTCATTCTCTTTCTGATACTTTTTTTTTTTCAGAGTGCCCTTCGAATTATCTTACCGTGACCAGAAAGTGAAACATTCAACATATTACATTCAGGAACAGACTTGGGTAAAAGATTATTTCTAAGTCAACAAAGTCTTTACACTTGACAAGGTCGATTGTCTGAATTTTATCCACCCTGAATAACAACTGCACAAGTCTCGAATGTAGAATTATATGATTATAAATTGAAAATAAAAGATATCCGGATGCACTCATTCTTCTTTTTAGACACGCACACACACACACACACACACACACACACACACACAGGGGAATGTCCTACGAAGAAAGGTTAAGGGAAATCGGCTTGACGACACTGGGTTACGGGAGACATGATAACGACATACAAAATACTGCGAGGAATAGATAAGGTGGACAGAGACAGGATGTTCCAGAGATGGGACACAGAAACAAGGGGTCACAATTGGAAGTTGAAGACTCAGATGAAGCAAAGGGATGTTAGGAAGTATTTCTTTAGTCACAGAGTTGTCAGGAAGTGGAATAGTCTGGCAAGTGAGGTAGTGGAGGCAGGAACCATACATAGCTTTAAGACGAGGTATGATAAAGCTCATGGAGCAGGGGGAGAGAGGACCTAGTAGTGGTCAGTGAATAGACGGGGTCAGGAGCTGAGTATCGACCCCTGCAACCACAAATAGGTGAGTACAAATAGGTGAATAAACACACACACACCACAGATAGAATTTAATCCAACCAGATAATAATCGAGGATACAAAGAGAATAAACAGCATACAACATACAATGAGATCTGTTCACTAGTTTAAAAGAGACAAACATAAGTACTAACTGTTAGCAGCACACCAAACATGTCCCCAGAAAAACCAACTAAAGTCTGTGGCGAGCGTATAACTGCCAGACATAAGGCTCACCTTGAAGAATTTAAAGGAAGAATGTTTAAGACACTGTATACAATATATGTCCGACCAATCATAGACTAGGAGGCACCGACATGGAGTCAACACACAATAAAACACATAGAATATTGGGAAAGTCCAAAGACTTGCCACAAAACTGGTACCGGATCTGAGGAACAGAATTTGCGAAGCAAAATTGCAAGAATTTGAATTCATGACGGATATATCCAAATAAAGTTAGCCAACATTATATTAGGAGAAAGTCGAAGAACAGAAGCTCAAAACCCAACAATCACAACTGTGTTAATGGGGTTTGAACCTCAGGGAGGTGAGAAACAGGAAGGAGAGAATGAACGGGGAGGGGCGGTAAGAGAGAGAGCTTAAGGAATGGGTGTTGTCAGGGAGAGAAGGAATGGAAGGGTGGTGAGAAGAAACTTGGAAGGGTGGTGGGAAGGAAGGAACAGGGAAGGTGGTGGGAAGGAGAGAAGGATGGTGACTAAGGTGTGTTAGGTAACCTGACCATCTATCTGCTTCTTCCAGTGAGCCGCCCGACCGTGTCAATGTTTACACTCCCTACACATAACAATGCATCCTTTATCTACCATTGTTATTTCAACTAAAATTCTCAGTAAAGCCTTAAAACAAACATATGAATATAAACTGAAAGGATATCACATTTGCTATTAAGAATTATTATTTTAACATAGTGCTCAAACAATGGTAACTGATAAAGGCTGAACATTAAAAAATTACTAAAACAAAACAAAACCCAATTTCATATTAGATTAAAGTAAGGTAATAATGATAATAATTTTCAGCAAGCATTAAATAATTTTTAAAGGTAGAGGTGAACTAGACTCTACTTAACTGAGATGCTCTTATCGCATCATTATCAAGTAATCTATGTAATCTGTGGAATTATTCACATTATGTTTAGATGGAACGCTTCACCAGTAGGCGCCATACAGAGCAATGTGGGTATAGAAGACAGTCATTCTCGATCCAAGGAGGAGGAAGAAGAGGGCATGTCTAAGTTCTCGCATCAACAGTCCCTCACCGGCATCAAAGAACCTCCCTCTAGGGAAGCAAAACGTAGAATGTGTGTTAGATAGAAACCAGGCCTTGATTCACCAGAAGGCTTGGTCTGGGACCGGACCGCAGGGGCGTTGAACCCTGGAATAATCCTTCAGGTATCCTTCAGGTAATGTTATTCACTGATTTATATTATTTTAAACGCTCAGTTGGCTCAATGTATTGTGTGTGAGATCTTGCTCAAGGGCGCGAGATTAACAGCTACTCTTTCATTCACTTTATGTGATATATATATATATATATATATATATATATATATATATATATATATATATATATATATATATATATATATATATATTGTGTGTGTGTGTGTGTTGTGTGTGTGTGTGTTGGTGTGTGAGTGAGTGTTAGTGCATCCGGTGACAAAAGTATAGTGTCATACTGCATCAGCAGAGGTGAGGTTGTTAAAGTGTCGCATTTAATTAAAGTTGATGCGATATATGGTATGGGAACTCGTCCCTTCTCCACCCCATCACCATCATTGTCCCCTTTCCACTACCCCACTACCCTTTTTTCCATCTTCCTCTCCATCCCTCAAGAGTTTTTAATAAAAAAATATCTCTTTCAGTATCTCTCTCTCTCTCTCTCTCTCTCTCTTTTTATATATATATATATATATATATATATATATATATATATATATATATATATATATATATATATATATATATATATATATATATATATATATATATATATATATATATATATATATATATATATATATATATATATATATATATATATATATATATATAAGATAATTCATTTAGTATTAGGAAAGTGAACAAACGATATGATCATTTAGTACAAACATTAACAAAAAAAAGGGGATAAGAAGCAGTCCTGATCTGGGAGTAATACAACAGTTAATCGAAGCTCAATGGCGGGTCCCAAGAGCTAGAGTTCAGCCCCTTCAAGGACAACCGTGTGAGTGCAAGACAGGATACAGAGCGCACCACACTCTGCTTTGAGATTCCGTCCAGCAGAGTTGACATGACTGCTGAGTTCATGTCATCATCGGGACACAAGACAGAGGGACACAAGACAGAGGGACACAAGACAGAGGGACACAAGACAGAGGGACACAAGACAGAGGGACACAACAACGCCATTGTGCGCATCAATACACCTCTGATAAACATACCTGTATGTACCATCTGTGCACAGTCACCTGTGGCATACATACTAGTATACATGTATATGCACCGGCGATGTGCATGTGTGTGCACAGTCTTGTGGAACACATGTCTACTGTATGTGTAAGCGCAGCTATGGTGTTCGTTCCTGTGAACACATATCTGTGGTGCACAAAACTGTGTTCTCATAATTGTGTGCACTCTTGTGTGTGCTCCTACCTGTGTATACACATGAATGGTACACAATCTTATATTCAACTGCATTTCAGCTATCTATGGCACAGGTGTGTACTAGGTATACAGGTATGTACCTATATACCTCGTACACACCTATGTTACACACACACACACACACCTGCGTTACACACACACACCTGCGTTACACACACACACACACCTGCGTTACACATACACACGTGACACACACACCTGTGTCACATGCACCTGCGTTACACACACCTGTGTTATACACACCTGTGTTATACACTCCTGTGTTACTCACATCTGTTTACACTCACCTATGGTACACACACATCTCTGGTACACACACATCTATGGTACACACACATCTATGGTACACACACATCTATGGTATTCACACATCTCTGGTACACACACATCCATGGTACACACACATCCATGGTACACACACATCTCTGGTACACACACATCTCTGGTACACACACATCTCTGGTACACACACATCTATGGTACACACACATCTATGTTACACACACATCTCTGGTACACACACATCTATGGTACACACACATCTATGTTACACACACATCTATGGCACACACACATCCATGGTACACACACATCCATGGTACACACACATCCATGGTACACACACATCCATGGTACACACACATCTATGGTACACACACATCTATGGTACACACACATCCATGGTACACACACATCTATGGTACACACACTTCTATGGTACACACACTTCTATGGTACACATTCCTTTTTGGCTTTTTTCTAATGGGTTTCATTAAAGCGGCATACTGAGGTCAACACTGTTGTAAATACTGACCTTGCACATGTAGCTGTCAGCCTTATAACATTCCCTACCTTTCTTCTTTGTGTTCCTAGTCTTTTTTTTTACTTTGGCACTAAGATCTTTTCCCTTCCTTCCTTTCTCATTTCCTTCCTCTCTGACTCCTTAACTCACTTAATCCCTCCCTCCCTCCCATCTGTCTCCCTTCCTAACTCATTTCCCTCCTCCCTTCCATTTGCATCTCTCTCTCTCTCTCTCTCTCTCTCTCTCTCTCTCTCTTTCTCCCTCCCTCCCTCCACTCTGCTTCCCTCTTTCCCATCTCCCTCCCTCCCTCCCTCTCCCTGCCCCGTCCATCCCTCCTTCCTTAACTCATTTCCTGCCTCCCTTCCCTCTGCCTCCCACCCTCCCACACTTCCTTCCTAACTCATTTTCTCCCTCCCTCCCCTCTGCCTCCCTCCTTTGCTATCTGTCTGACTCAGTGACACTCTGACCTTGTGGGTACGGCCGTTGACTTGTTTTTTTTCCTACGAGACTTGCAGATTACGACTGGCTTGGATGGGTTGGGTTTTCCAGCTCCCATGAGCTCAAACTCGTCGCTGGCATTTCGATGGAGTTATGGGACGATACGAAACTAGTGCAATGGTTCAATAGGCTGATTGTAAAGTGGTAAAACAGTATGATAGTAAACCATCTGGTGGTGGTACTGTTATAATAGGAAAGGGTGGACTATATTTGCTTGTCTGGGTAAATTATTGCGCGACTGCTGCATCATGCTGTGCTTGTCCCAGCAGTGCATTCAGTGGCCAGAAGCGGCTGGGCTCCATACATTGCTAGTTCTGATACAGCCAGGGTGGTTACCAACATAAATTCAAGTACTGGTTTCAGGTTTTGTGTGAGTGTGTGTGTGTGTGTGTGTGTGTGTGTGTGTGTGTGTGTGTGTGTGTGTGTGTATGTGTGTGGTTGGGTGGTTGCAGGGGTCGAGTCACAGCTCCTGGCCCCGCCTCTTCGCTGGTGGCTAATAGGTCCACTCTCTCCCGGCTCCAAGAGCCTTATCGTACCTCTTCTTAAAGCTATGTATGGATCCCGCCTCTACTACTTCACTCTCCAGATTGTTCCTCTTTTTGACAACTCTAAGAACGAGAAAGTACTTCCTAACATGTGTGTCTATATATATATATATATATATATATATATATATATATATATATATATATATATATATATATAATGCATGCAGGATGGGATTAATGTTGCAGTTTTATAACTGTAGTGTAAGCGCGCCTCTGGCAATACAGCGATGGAGTGAGTGACGGTGAAAGTTTTTGTTTTTTTCGGGTGTCCTCCAGGTAGGTAGACGCTACCTTAGTGGGAAACGGCCGATGTGTTAATAAAAAATTATATGAAAATACAATCACAGACATTAGAACATAAAAATGCAAGACAATCCACTGGGATTGAAAAATCTTCAGCTCAAGTACTTTCACACACGTCCGTGCGTCATCAGGGGCTATGTAATGTTGCAAGAGTAGCAACAGCAGGACTGAAGGAAGGTTTTCTCAAAGTAAGATAGCGTGGTGACACCAGCCAGCTCTTCTCAGATATATCCCTATCTCAATTATTCCTGTTCCATTGTTTTTTTCTTCAGGAGAGTCTGCGCTTACCCTCCACCCCTCGACAGTATTCTTTCCTTCACTCTCCACTCCCACAAGGTACCATCCTGCATCCCTTCCAGCCCCCAAGTTCTGGTAATTCCGAGGCAACTCTGTATAATCCTTCTATAATTATGTAGCTCCCCAAGGGATTAAGTAATCCAACGAACTAACAAGTAATCCCCGAATTAATTACCTAAACCATTGGGTTCGTGAGTAATTTTCCAGGTAATGGAGTAATCCACGAAAGCCAAAGTCATCATCTATTGGAAGTTATTAAACCTTTCGTTTAGTGTAATCTTATATTAGGAAAATACGTTCCCTGCGTTACATTGTTTTTTTCTTTCACATATTAAACACGCTCTCAATAGAATATACAAAAACCCGTAATAATAATAATAATAATAATAATAATAATAATAATAATAATAATAATAATAATAATAATAATATTAATAAAATTAGTTGGATACGATTAAAACTGGTCCACCTCAGGCGGATCACCTCTGCTCTAACACCAAGAGTATTTTTATTTTCTTGAAATAGAGACTAAAGTAAACTTGTGTTATATATATATATATATATATATATATATATATATATATATATATATATATATATTATATTATAAGCATTATAATCAGTGACAAACATGTAACAATATGTACTAGACATGTATCTCTCACACCTCGTGTACTGTATATGCCATCTTTATATCAACAATGTATCTCTTAAATCTTTTGTACCATATTATGTAATAAAAATAAAATAACCTATTGGTATATATATATATATATATATATATATATATATATATATATATATATATATATATATATATATATATATATATATATATATATATATATAACACATCGGCCGTTTCCACCGTGAGCCAAAAAGAAGAAACACTTTCATCGTCACTTACTCCATCACTGTCTTGCCAGAGGCGTGACAACACTACACTTCAACACTTCAAAAACTACAACATATCTCTAGCCTACCCTTCAGAGCGCACGCTATGTACTTCCCACCTCTAGGACTCAAGTCCGGGTAACTGATTTCCCTGAATCCCTTCATAAATGTTACTTTGCTCACACTCCAACAGCATGTCAAGTCATAAAAATCATTTGCCTCCTCGTTCCTAACACGCTCAAGCACTAATTCAATATGAATCGAATACTTAGGTAGAAAACGAGTACCTACGAGTACTGGCGCTGGAAAGAGTACTTACATCTAAGAACTTTGCTTTTTCAAGGTGTATAATATCTGCATTTTAAGATATTTTGAAAAAAAAAAAATCACCCATTACGTTACCGTTTATGCTCTCCTAGTGAAAGCGATTAAAAATAAACAGATTTTTCATTTAATTTAATTTCAGACTCGACAAGCGAGAAATCTAGATATTAAAATCATTTGCGTGTGTGCCCTTCACAAATAGAATAGTTATTACTATACCATTATGTCTAATGAATTTGAATACCATTACCTATGTTATTCCTATTCATAGGTCCGAAAATTGAGATTCTTTTGTATAAGTTTCTAGTCAAGCAGAAGCAACGTCATCTCCATATTTGCTCACCTAACAACTTGAAGGTTCCTCGCTCGCACGAGACTCAATTTCAAATTATGTTTTTGAAGCTTGAGAGATCTAAAACTGGAGAAATAATAGATGCAGTAAGAGAGAGAGAGAGAGAGAGAGAGAGAGAGAGAGAGAGAGAGAGGCCTGATTATTGTGGGTCTTATCTCAGTATGGTACGAAGCCTTCATTCTGCTTTTAAGAGTTTCAGTTTTTGCAAGAGAGAAGAGATAAGAAAGCGAGAAAAATATGGTAAGAGAAGCAGAAACGCCTGACCGTATAGGATGTTGCACATTATTAATATATATATATATATATATATATATATATATATATATATATATATTATTTATTTATTAACACATCGGCTGATTCCCACCAAGGCAGGGTGGCCACCAAGGCAGGGTGGCCACCAAGGCAGGGTGGCCCGAAAAAGAAAAACTTTCATCATCATTCACTCATACAGTGTGCGAGCTTTTCACTATTTCATTAATGCGATCATTAAATAATAATTTATTTGTTTATGATTACCAGTAAATACTTCACTGTGTCTGAAGCTTTCGATATTTAATCGCATAATTGCATTTTTACATAGCTTTTCTTGTCTCTCATTTCTCTTACATATCTTTCATCTAAATTAATTTCATCATCCATTTATCACTACTTGTACCCAAATTATCCAAGTCTTCTAGCAGAAATTTAAAGTAACTTATAAATAATTTTGCTTAAAATTTTTGCGTCATCTGCAATTATGTTTATATAATTGATTTTTCCTTCCAATAGGTCATTTTAGATAGTATAAATTATAAACATTATCGAGAAGATCAACGAGCCTTGGTGATCCCATCTATTGACATTCTTCCCTAAATATATTTCCTTATATCAATGTTTTATTTTTTTTTAAACATTCATCCTTTTTAAACATTCATATTTTAACTTTTATTTCCTCTATGTTTTGCACATTCAACATTGGTCTTTCATAAGTAGTGCATTGCGAAGTTTTTGTTATCTAAATCCGAACAGTTTTCCCAGTACTTTCTTGAATAAATTAAGTGACTGTTGGAGTAGCTTAATAGCTGTAATATATACGACTTTGGTGATCGCAAGTCAAACTCTATGATAACAGGATTTCGACCTCTGAGTACATTATCCGCTTTTCTCTAATGGCTTTTTCGAGTAGTTTTAAAGCTTACTTATTACCTAATTTTATCGACCCAGAAATTTTAGATGAATGGCGTAGTTCTTCTGCACAATATCTAAAAACTCTTGATATGTCTTCTGGTTATATTGCTTCTTTTGTCTACAAGTAATTCTCATTGTCAATTTCTTTACTCCTTTCTAGGATGTCAATAGATTATATTTTAAATGACTTTTGTAGGTTCAAGTTCGCTTCACCTAATGTTTCTTCTCCAGTAAACACTCTTGTAAATTTTATATGGGGTTGTATATAAGGTATTTCCTTTTGCAGTTCGTCAGGTGTGTGGAGAGGGATGGGAGACAGCGGGTGGGTTTCTTAGTCTGTGTATGAACTTGTTAGTTTATCCAGCTGAGAATCTCATTCACCCTGTCTGTCTCTCAGCCTGTCTATCCATTTCGTGTATGTACACATGAAAATGTCATTTCATTTGTCAAGGAAACAGGAATAACTAATTCAATTACCTACCTAATTCTCATTTTTAGCAGCGCATACCTGTTAACAATTTACGTACCTCATTATTTATACGTGCCTCTATTACTTTTTTTTATAATACCCTGTAAATCGATCACGGATAAATGATTTCATGGATACAGAAATGGTAGTGGATTCGAAGATACAGAAGTGTTTCAGTGTAGGCCAAGAATCTTCACGCAGGGAGCAAAAACCCCGCTAACCCGGGGAGAAGTTTGGAATAAGTCGGCGTGACGTGCATTGGATTACCTCGCAGCCAGCCTAATGTTGCGCAGGGGTCCTCGCCTCCGTCAACCTATCCCGGCCTCCCTGCTCACATTGAATGAGATGGACAGTGAGGGAGGGAAGGGAAAGAAGGTGAACACGAAGGAAGGGAAAGAGGGAGGAAGAAGGTGAGACTGGAAGAGAAATGGAAGGTAGGAAGTAGGAGGATAAAATAAGAAAAATATGAAGAAATCAGAAAGGTCATAGAAAAAATAACGGGAAGAGGAAAAATAAATATTGAAACCTTCAAATTTTTATATAGAACAAAAAAAATAAAGAGATCTATTTATCCGACTTTAATGATAATGAAAGCAATTACAAAGCAACGAGACCAGCTGTTTTTTCAACGACTACCAGCATGGGTTCAGAAATGGCAAATCACATGTCGCTAACTTGCTAGAGTTCCACAATAAACTAAGAGAGATAAACGCGGAAAAGAGGAAATTGGGTTACATATATACTTCTGGCATGTAAGAAGAGATTCATTGATCCAGTGCTGAACTAATGCGTACTAATTTGTACTGAACCACAAAATATAAGAACAGGCTATGGTAATCAGTCCCTCGGCCTGGAGTCGATGTGTTCAGTCCATCAATCTAGTAGAAAGTACAGCACAGAGCCGTAGAGGTTACTTATATACTGTAGTCAGGCGAGGCGAAGCAGCAGGAGGCGGGGTCATAGTGGTACCTTACTTCATTGGATTTAGGGAAAATATTAAAAATGGAGACCGACTGATGATACTTGAGAAGATATCTGAATGACCGAGTTATGAACTGGGTCCCAAAAGGATCAGTAATAATTTGATAGCCAGATTGTACTCATCAATATTTGGGAGGGGGAAAAAAAACGTTCAAAATGTATAGTAACAGAGTTAGTATAAAGCTAGACCAGAGCTCACTCATATTTTTCACTTCACTTACAGGGGGCGATGGAGATCTTCACTGTGTTAGTTTGCCACGTAGTCACATGTCGACTTGTGGCTACACGTAGTAATTCTAGACTCGTGTAGTAATTTTACACTTTTGCAATTTTAAACTCACCACCGGTTTCCGTGTGTAAAATCACTACATGCACATTTCTGAGCTGGAGAATCTTACTCATTCTGGACTGAATGTTTCTTGTAGGTGTTGATTATTCAATTATAGACAGTGATAGTGTGTGTATGTCAGCCACACCCTTTGTTTTGGCGAAGAAACAAGAAGAAATAAATTAGAGAAATTCGGTTCCATTTGGGCCACTGGATAAAGAACGGAACTTTAGTGTATTATACATTACATTTAACCTCTTTTCCAAAGTGCGCATTAACATAAGAACTTAAAGAGTCAAATGGTTGACTAGCAAATATAATAAATGGCTTCAGGAACCTATGAAAAAGAATTATTTAAGATGGTATGCTTCATTGAAGCCAGAACCTTCCTCGTGTGCTCAGCCTCTGCTTGGTGCCCGAGCTCTACGGCACACTTAAGAAGCTTTAAAAATTTTAGAGATTTGCCATTAGACAAGTCTCCGAGGTACGAGACACGTTCTGCGAGGATAAATTAGCAGTTACGAAGCATCATTGGAAGGTCGAAGGATCCTAGGAGACACGATTGCAACATAGAAGGTACGTTGTGGTATTGACAGTGTATGACATGAGAGGTACCAAAATGAAAGGACAAAGATGGAGCGGTGACACTGGCATAAACTACAGGGACGTTAGGAAACACTTTCATGATGTAAAGGTTGTG
The DNA here is from genome assembly GCA_009830355.1 of Cherax destructor. Lineage (NCBI taxonomy): Eukaryota > Metazoa > Arthropoda > Malacostraca > Decapoda > Parastacidae > Cherax > Cherax destructor. The sequence continues at coordinate 15,058 of WNWK01005255.1, read as the reverse complement.
AATAAATGGAAGGAGCTTGTTGATTTTGGTGAAGCAAACACATGGTTTAAAAAAATGT
>WNWK01005255.1:0-10000 GCA_009830355.1 Cherax destructor | reverse complement strand
CTCGCTGGATAATTCTCACATCATCACGTCTACTTGCCGGAAATTTATTGAGGTCTCCCGGCTGAGGAACTGGCTACATGAGGTTAAATTCTTCGACAGAAAATCATTGTTGGGAAAACAGAGTTATTGATCTGTGCGATAAGGTGATTGTGTGGAATTTTCCAGGTCTAGACGTCCTTCCTTCCTTCCGCCGTATCTTTTTTTCTTTCTCTCTCCATCTCTGTCTCTTATTCAATATGACTATTATTATTATTATTTTATTATAATCATTATATTACTGTTATTATCATTCTTCTTCTTCTTCTTCTTCTTCTTCTTCTTCTTCTTCTTCTTCTTATTATTATTATTATTATTATTATTATTATTATTATTATTATTATTATTATTATTATTATTATTATTGTTAATATTGCTACTACAACTGTGAAATACTAAACCTATGGTGGCAATACAGCACCTGGGAAATGGACGACAATTAGCCATGATCCGAAGAAGAAAAAAGAAGCTCCAATTCCGGAATCAAGTCATCTTTCCTGAAGAGTAATGCTGGGGTGCGCCCTCACTGGTGTTGGGAAAGGGAGAAGGTAGAGAGTGTGGAGACAGGAAAGAAGGATTGTAGGGGGTTGGGAAGTTTTAGCACGGAGTCTAGGGGAGGGATGGGTGGTTAGGGAAGGGGTTAACGACATAGCTAAGGGGAATGGCATGAGATGAAGAGCGTTTAGGGTATGAAGCATGGGCAGGAGTGAAGGGCATGGCGTGAAATGGAGGTCGTGATCGGTATGAAGCGAGGTGTTAAGATGAGCCGAGATAAGCTTATGTAACAGCATATCTCTCAGCATTAATGGTTGGTGGTGCTTCAGGTCCTGTGAGGATGAGCAGCCAGAGGCGAGGAGGAAGAAAACGAGGAGGAGGATTAGCAGAATAGAAGAAAAACTAAGCTGTAATATATATATATATATATATATATATATATATATATATATATATATATATATATATATATATATATATATATATATATATATATATAATGTATGTATATATATATATATATATATATATATATATATATATATATATATATATATATATATATATATATATATATATATATATGCTTAACATTGCAAACAGACGAAATTATTTACAAACATTATTTCTCAGTTCACAGCAGGATTCGAACCTGCTTCTGACAAGGATGCAATTATTGAATGCCTGTAATAATAAATGTACAGTCTGCAGAAAATTCCGGGAAGTGGCTTTCAGAGTTCAATCGCAATAAGTGTAACAAAAATTAAGTATGGGAAAATGAAACCAAACGACACTTTGACTCTCCCAAAAACTGGACAACATATTAGTGTACGAACTTCTGGCAAATAGCTTGACTGTCTGTAAGAAGGTAAGAAAGGTATTTAAATTACTTTACACTATAAGCAAGATCGATCCTCCAGGATAAAGCATCGTAATGATGTCCTAAAACATTACGTCATGCAGAGACGCACCAAAAAAATCAAAATATTATCATTAAGAAGAAAAATTAGGAGAGATAAGAGAAAGACGTAAAAGATATTTATACTGATCGACTGGGTGAAAAAAAAATTATTTGACAGGAGAGTGACAAAAGCTAATGGACATGCAGCTGGGGAAAGTTAGAAATTGATCAAGATGAGAAGATTTGTGTTGGCCAACATCATACATAGATTCATAAGTATGTATACGATAGAGTATTTGGAGTTAGGAACCAATATAAGCCAGCAACTGGAGCTCAACGTCCACGAAAACAGCTACATTAGTACACGTGTGCGTACACGTATACATTAGTACACGCGTGCGTACACGTACACAGTGTTTAAAAAAAATATGAAACACTGGAGAAAATAGTCACAACAATAACTCGAACAATTCACATCATGGACCATCATGGACCATCATGGTCCACTATAGGCCATTATGTTTCATCATTAGCCATCATGGACCATCATGGTCCATTTTGGTCCACTATAGGCCATCATGTTTCATCATTAGCCGTCATGGACCATCATGGTCTATCATGGCCCGTCATAGTCCATCATTTTACATCATGGTCCATCATGGTCCATTATGGTCTACTATAGGCTCTCATTTTTCATCATTAGCCATCATTGTCCATCATGGGCCATCAAGGGCCATTAAAAAGTAGAAATATGGTCCAGAATGGACCGAAGCATCATCTACTTTGTAATTTCATTGTGAATCGTCGATAAAGATAATTCTTGATAACGTATAAAGAAATGAAAATATCCAAGAAATAAGACTAGAAGAAAAGTTGAAGAGAAGAAAACGAGGGAAAGAAGAGGAGACTGGATAAGAGTAAAGGAAGAGGAAAGATAGAGAGAGAGCAAAAGAAAGAAAGGAGATACGGGAGGAAGAGGTAGATAAGATGACGAAGATAAGGAACAGAAGGAAAAGAGGATAGGAAGAAAGAGGAGACGAATAGAAGTGGTGGCAAAGAAGAGGAGTAGGAAGAGCAGTAGCAGGAGAAGGAAGAAGAGGAAGTGGAGGAGCAATAAGACACGGTGGCAAGGATGAGAAGGAAGAGGAAGTTGGCAAAGAGGAGGAGGAGGAGGAGGAGGAGGAGGAGGAGGAGGAGGAAGACGATTAGCAGGAGATGTGGAGGAGGGAGGAGAGTGTAATAAGGGAGTGTGAGCATCCTCCAGGCGTCTGCATACTGCCTACATAATGACATTCTGGCCAATATCGGCTGCCTGAGGTGATGACTGTGTGTGTGTGTGTGTGTGTGTGTGTGTGTGTGTGTGTGTGTCTGTGTCTGTGTCTGTGTATAATTACCTTTTATTCATCTCAAGAGATAGTTATTGTAATATACACCGCTTCATCTTGGAACCGCCAGTTTACCACCAGCTGAGGTACTCTTCGTTGATAGCTACCAGACCATGGCTGATGGTATCGTGGTTTTGCTATACACTGCTGAGGAGAAATGCATTTGACGCTGGAGTTCCATGATGTGATTGGTCACGGGAAATGCTTGGTATTAACACAGCTTCTCTTTTCCTAACATTATCTCTGCCTCTTTCTTCTTTTATTTCCTTATTTGTTTTCTTATATTTTTCTCTTATACAGTCGTGGTTATGGTTTTCTTCTATATTTGTACTGATTCTTCTGTCGTGTGTTTTCGTGTTTCCAAAATATAGCTAAATGTTTGTGTGTGTACTTTTCTATAAGAGTAGGTGAATATAGTATACATATATGTATTTTTTTTTTTACTGACGTTTACTCTCTAAACAATTCCCCACCCGGCGAACGACCTGGTCCCACCCTCATCCCTCCCCACATAATTGCATCACCTGTCAATTAAGAAACCGACCAACCTCGCATGTACATTTATTATGTACCAGCCCGGACTCGGTACAGTATTGAACCTGCTCCATCAAAGGAACACCAAGCCTTAACAACAAAACAAAACAAAGTAAAGCCAGCAACCAGTAATGATCATGTCTTTGACAACACAGCTGGGGGCTTTATCACTCGATCAATACACAATTGATATATTGTGTGTGTGTGTGTATATATATATATATATATATATATATATATATATATATATATATATATATATATATATATTTAATATTTTAATTGTTACCGCACCATAATAAGCGCTCTCTATATATTTTCTATTCCTTTCCTAAGAAAATAAAAGAAAGAGTGAATTCGCGCTCACTGTATTTCCATGGAAGATACGCAACTCCCTGAGAAAGATCATTTCAATAACCTACGAGGCTCCAGCGATCAAAGGTGTCACAGCTGCCAAAAACAATACAGGCGTCGATCTCACTCTGCAGTACCTGCAAAATGATCTTTAAGAACAAGTGTTTCATACCACTGTCATCTCCCCGCCGCTTCCTGTTCCCACTCCAATGTTAACGTTCATTGCGGCTCTGGAGGATGAGAACATTTTTCATCATTAAGTTAAAAGAGGCCCTAAACAATCTGAGATAATGAGAGAATAAATCATTAATCAAACCGAAGGCGCCGCCATCGTTAGTTCTTCATTTGATTGGGGAGAGTTGAGGTGTTTGTGTGTGTGTGTGTGTATTGTGTGTGTGTGTGTGTGTGTGTGTGTGTGTGTGTGTGTGTGTGTGTGTGTGTGTGTGTGTGTGTGTGTGTGTGTGTGTGTGTGTGTGCGTGCGGAGCTGCGGGTTTCTCTTCTACAAGACAAACTTATTTACCCACGATCGATAACGCATAGAGAACACACTCAAATAACCTATGAACTTCCTGTATGCATTTATGACTCTTATTATCTCGTTCAACTGACACTCGGATTTTTGTAAAATGCATGTCTAGAAATTATATTACTAGGTAACATATTAAGACATCAAACCACGTGAAGTTCAACGTGACCTCAATGTCGTCTTGAACTTCACAATTTCGGTCTAAAAATTATTATTTTATTTATGTGAAGAGTTAAACCACGTAAGTCACTCAGCAGCGAATTTGGGCTTAAGTTTTCACACGTTCTAAATGTCTAGATGTCAGCGCTGTGTGTTGTGTAAAATATTTGCTCTGGACGTTGGTGGAAATGTTAGTGCTGGGCGCTGGAGGACATGTTAGTGCTGGGCGCTGGTAGAAATGTTAGTGCTGGGTGCTGGTAGAAATGTTAGTGCTGGGCGCTGGTAGAAATGTTAGTGCTGGGCGCTGGTAGAAATGTTAGTGCTGGGCGCTGGTAGAAATGTTATTGCTATGCGCTGGTAGAAATGTTAGTGCTGGGTTTCGAGTAGAAAGCTAGTGCTGGGCGTCGGACCAAACGTTATCGTCGGCAAAATGTTGAGTTCGGGCAAAATTGTCGTCCCTGAACGTTGGACAAAATGCTATAGCGTCGGGCGACGGTCAAAATATTAAGGCCAGACGTCAGAGAAAATAAACACTGGTAGAGCAGGATGTGCAAGGTGATTTGTAAATGCATTAAAGTGTCAAGGGTAATTGTGGGGGAAAATTTATATAATAATTATAGGGGTAATCAGCGGTAAGTGCAAGCATAACTTCCAGGAGAAGAGTTATGAAAAAAAAAGACAAAGGGAATATCAACGGGATGTCGTTCTCAAAATAGCATATCAAGATGGCTTCTTTTAGTCCATGGCCTCTGTGACTGCTAAGTGTGGAGACGGATGGTCATTCACACGACAGAGCAAATTGTGTGCCGAGATATTTCAGAGTGATATATTGAAATGTTTCTTGTTGCATTATTTTTATAATAATAATAATAATAATAATAATAATAATAATAATAATAATAATAATAATAATAATAATAATAATAATAATAATAATTATTATTATTATTATTATTATTATTAGTTATAGTAGTAGTAGTAGTAGTAGTAGTGGTAGTGGTAGTAGTGGTAGTGGTAGTGGTAGTGGTAGTGGTAGTAGTGGTAGTGGTAGTGGTAGTGGTAGTGGTAGTGGTAGTAGCAGTAGCAACAAGAGTAGTAGTAGCAGTAGTATTAATAGTAGTAGTTGTAGAAGAAGTAATAGTAGTAGTTGTAGAAGAAGTAATAGTAGTAGTAATAATAGTGGTAGTAATAGTAACAGTAGTATGTAAAGTGCAAGGAGCTGTGGAAACAGCTATTGCAGTCAGACTTCCATCTGAGGTGACTTCAGAAGTTTGAAAGATCCACTACACTAGGCAACGGGGCGTGTTCTCTCTTCCTTAATTTCCTTCTTTCTCTTCATGTCCACACACACAAAAAAAGGAAATCTAAATGTTGCCTTGTCTCCATAATGCGCCTTTTATTTTTAGCTTCCTCTTAACATCCACTCTCACTTTCCAATCACTTCTTCTTCTTTTCTTACCTCTTTTTCTGTCATTCAACTTGTCATTTTTTTTATTGTGACTGACGTGTCAATTTCCTGTTTCTTTATTGTCAATTTCTTGATAACTTCCTTGCCATCCTCCTGTCAACTTGACATTCCTGTCAACTTACTGACAAATTTCTGTAGCTTTTCTGTCACTTTCCTCTAAACTTCCTGCCAACTTTCTCCATCTTAGAGTCGTTTTCTTCTCAACTTCTTCTCAACTCTTTGTCAACTTCCAGTCAACAGCTTGTCGCATCTCCAGTAATAACATCACCTAAAATGTTACCAGACACGTTTCTCTTCTGAAAAAAAAAAATATATATCTCATCTCCCTCTCTCTTTCTCTCTCTTTGTTGATCTTGTCTAACTTCATGTTGTCGACAACTTTTTTCTGTAAACAGGACCTCTCTTCTTTCTTATGAGCTGCATCTGACTTTCTCTCTCTCTCTCTCTCTCTCTCTATCTCTCTCTCTCTCTCTCTCTCTCTCTCTCTCTCTCTCTCTCTCTCTCTCTCTCTCTCTCTCTCTCTCTCTCTCTCTCTCACTGTAACTGTCTCAGAACAAGCAAGCTAGTTGCAACTTCTTTGTTATTAAATCCTTGTCTAAGTTATCCGTTCTTTTTTGCACTCTAGTTTATGTATGGCAGTTTAATTGCTGAATAAGATGGTTTGACAAGAGGAGTAATATTCCTTTATGATTGTCCTCTGTACTCACAAATTCTAGTATTTAAATTTTGAAAAATATTTCTCATATGTCTAATATTGCATTCGGAACATTTAGACTTATGCAGTAAATTTGAAAATAGAGGAGAGGCAATAATATTTTTAAACTTAAAATGGCTGTCTTCAGTAAAATTTTTAACAATAATAAGTTTAAATTTATTTTGAAGGTAATTAGTTCGTAGTAATTTAGAACTTTCCTTCTAAATATAACGCAGATGATTGTGATTCAAGGATGAGTAAAATAATCAACACTAGTAAAGTAAGACAAATATTAACTGTTGTGAGTTCCAGTTCTGTAGCAAGTCACTTTCTTCCTGATAAACATTATTAAAAAACTGCGTGTATATTGGTATAATTTAATTAACTCCTTGCATCTCAGGTAAGTCTGCTGCAGTGTTTGACGGTTTTCTCACCTCTTGTGTCTGTACTCCCAGCGTAAAGCCCCCGAAAATAATTTTGACTATGTCAATCTGTTTATCTAAAGGTAATATTTAATAATATTTAAAGTAGAACCAATGATATTCAATTTTGAATACACGTTTAAATAAAGTAACGTCACAGTAGGTGGAGGATGGAACTCCTCTCTTTCCCTGACCCGTATTCTGCAAATGTGCTAGAAATTCCAGTCCTTTTTAGAAGTCGTATGATTAGCAAAATATCATTGTGTTAAAAAAAAAACTTTATCTCAAAAGAGGAGTACAGGATACAGTTGACATTAGAGTAATTCATGTGTATAAACTACTTTACAAAAAGCTCCTTCTTCGGTTAGCCTTAAAATTAATTTATAATTTCCAGACAGTGAGACAAATATCGTAGTTCATTAGACTGCAATTGCTTGCCTTGAGGACACGGCAAAACTCCAAGAGGATATAAATCAAGTTTTCCAATGGGCAACGGAGAACAATATGATGTTCAATGAAGACAAATTCCATCTACTCTGTTATGGAAAACTGGAGGAAATAATAGCTAGGACTAAGTATACTACAAACTCTAATCACACAATAGAGCAGAAAATTAATGTAAAGGACCTGGGAGTGGTAATGTCCGAAGACCTCACCTTTAAGGACCACAACAATGCCACTATCACATCTGCGAGGAAACTGATAGGATGGATAATGAGAACATTCAAGACAAGAGATGCCAAGCCAATGATGATCCTTTTTCTCTTGTTCTCTCTAGGCTGGAATGCTACTGTACATTAACATCCCCATTCAAGGCAGGTGAAATTGCAGATTTAGAGAATGTACAGAGAACCGTTATGCACGTATTAGTTCCATCAAACACCTTAACTACTGGGAACGCCTGGAAGCACTTGACTTGTACTCACTGGAACGCAGGCGAGAGAGATATATCATAATCTACACCTGGAAGATTCTGGAGGGACTGGTTCCCAATATGCACACAAATCACTCCCTACGAAAAGAATAGACTTGGCAGGCGATGCAACATACCCCCAGTGAAAAGTAGGGGCGTCACTGGTACACTAAGAGAAAACGCAATGAGTGTCCGGGGCCCAAAACTGTTCAACAGCCTCCCACCAGCCATATGGGGCATTACCAGAAGACCCCTGGTTGTCTTCAAGAGGGTGCTGGACGGATACCTAAAATCGGTGCTGGATCGGGAGGCGTGGTCGTGGACCGGGCCGCGGGGTCGTTGACCCCTGGAATACCCTCCAAGTAGACTCCAGGTAGGTAGGTAGGTAGATACTGCAACATTTCAGAGTATGAATTATGATGCTTTGAAAGTAATACAGCTTGCAACAGACTGGTGAACATCAGTATGGATGTTTGTATAATACATTCCAGGTGTGGTTTTATGGGGCACAAGTCAACGTATCCTTAAACTCATCATCATTAGTCACGAAAACAATTAAAACAACCAAGAATAAAACAACAACAACAGCAAACAAAGCTAGTCTAGGATCATACGGCCACAAGTCATCACAGCAAGATCAAGATCGATCAACTTATCAATATTGTATACAATTACATCAATGATAAACATCAAGAGTATATACACCGCGAGAATGGCTAGTTCTCTGTGTATATACGTCTAGAGTTTATTTTAATCTATGTTTTAGTGATTAAAGTAATCTTCACTGGTGGTGAAACAGGTGACATGTGTAGCCTTAATGACCCCTCATGTCGTCAATGAGATTTTAAATCCAATTAGCCCTAACCAACAAAATCAACACAGCTGGTTTGACATGTATCACACGGAGGCGCTGCGCTGCCATGGCAACATCTTTCTCTTCCTGGAACACTCTTCATATATTTCTTTTCAATTTAAGCACAACATTTTTGTTCTTCAGAACCTGTTTGCTTCATAATTGTGTATATGTTGCTTGATTAAATAATTTTTTCACAATGATTAAATATGGGTTAAGAATACAATATGATTGTAACACCAAAAAAATAAAGATGAAGAAGCAAATGATATATATATATATATATATATATATATATATATATATATATATATATATATATATATATATATAATATATATATATATATATATATATATATATATATATATATATATATATATATATATATATATATATATATTATTTTTTATTAACACATCGGCCGATTCCCACCAAGGCAGGGTGGCCCGAAAAAGAAAAACTTTCATCATCATTCACTCCATCACTGTCTTGCCAGAAGGGTGCTTTACACTACAGTTATAAAACTGCAACATTTACACCCTCCTTCAGAGTGCCGGCACTGTACTTCCCATCTCCAGAACTCAAGTCCGGCCTGCCGGTTTCCTGAATCCCTTCATAAATGTTACTTTGCTAACACTCAACAGACGTCAAGTATTAAAAACCATATGCCTCCATTCACTCCTATCAAATACGCTCACACATGCTTGCTGGAAATCCAAGCCCCTCGCACACAAAACTTCCTTTACCCCCCCCTCCAACCTTTCCTACCCCGCCTTCCCTCCACTACAGATTTATACACTCTCGAAGTCACTCTGTCTCGTTCCATTCTCTCTACATGTCCAAACCACCTCAACAACCCCTCCTCAGCTCTCTGGACAATCGTTTTGGTAATCCCGCACCTCCTCTAATTTCCAAACTCCGAATTCTCTGCATTATATTCACACCACACATTGACCTCAGACATGACATCTCCACTGCCTCCAGCCTTCTCCTCGTTGCAACATTCATCACCCATGCTTCACACCCATATAAGAGCGTTGGTATAACTATCTCTCATACATTCCCTCTTTACTTCCATGGACAAGGTTCTTTGTCTCCACAGACTCCAAGTGCTCCACTCACCCTTTTCCCTCATCAATTCTATGATTCACCTCATCCTTCATAGACCCATCCGCCGACATGTCCACTCCCAAATATCTGAATACATTCACCTCCTCCATACTCTCTCCCTCCAATCTGATATCCAATCTTTCATC